>VWZN01011568.1:233426-265758 GCA_013396955.1 Regulus satrapa | reverse complement strand
AAAAAAAAGATTGTTTGAAGCCTGCTTGAGCCATTTGGTCTGACAGGAGCCATGTGGTGCACACAGGAAAGAGAAATGAGAGACAAAGAAGGGCAGGCACACAGTCCAGGGTGCTATGGGGACACATTCTGTGGGACAAACAGCATCTTCTGGGGTTTTCAGCAGGTTCCACCACAACTGCCACACTTAGAGATAGATACATGGACCTGTCTCCAACCACACCCCCCAACAGCACTGGGGAAACAGGAAACACAGCTGTGGGGAGACAGGAGGAACAGGGACTCTCAGCCACCTCAACATGCTGCAGGACCTCCTGGCCAGCTGCCCCAGCGACAGCCTCTCGTGCAGCACAGGTTCAGCAGATCTCACCAACCTTCTGCCCTCCTGCTCCAGCCCAGCCCCACCAAACCCCATTTCCTGCCCTCATCAAACTTGCTGCCCAAAGGAGCCCTCACCAAGCCAAACATGCTGACATGATGCTGTGCTGCTCCTCTTAAAAAAAGTAAAGCAAAATAAAATAAGAACGCTTGTTATACTTCCATGGAAATTATCAGCAGGAATCTCAGGATGCTCAGCTAATTTATCTCTAATGAATTTCACCTCAACTGAGCAAGATGTCCCTCCCCACAGGGCAGCATTCAGTTGGGTACTTTTACCAGCATGAACAGTGCAGCTTTCCCTTGTAAACGGTGTGAACATTCTCCTTAATTTATGCCCTACAAGAACTCATTTTTACCAACATTTATGCATCATAACACATTGCCCTCATCCTGCAAATTCACAACACAGGCACAGCTTTGTGTATGCCTGAGACCTTCCTGGTTCCAATGAGCTTTTCAGCAGCAGCTTGCTGAAGAGGCTGAGGCTGTGCTTATGTTTTATGGATCTGGAAAAATTATTACATAGCAATAGGGTTCAAACAGGAGTCCCCAGATCCATCAGATGTTTGACTTGCTTGGTACATGCAGTCTAAAATGGAAACGGGATGGGAAACATAATAAAATGTAATAAAAATGTCTATAAACATTTCAGGTTATTGAAAAGAATCTCTCTTTGTAAGTTCGCTAACTTTTGAAATCATGAACATGTATTCTTACAAAGCTAGACTGAGAAGTAGCTCATATTTAATTTAAATTTACATTGTTCCAGTTACACCTACAAAATATACAACATTTACATGTATAAAATGCATTATTTCATTGTAAAATATTTTAAAATGGAATTTAAATTAAATGTAAAATTAAAATCATACTGAAACTAAATGTATTTTTTATCCATATGTATTTAGGGGACATGCCATCCTCATCCTGTACTACCAAAGAATATAAAAATAAAGCTGAATATTGAACTCATGAAACTTTTTTTTCTTTTTTTTTTTCTTTTTTTCCTTTCCCCTTTCACCCCTCTTTTTAAACATCAGCTGGATTTTTAGACAATCTTTTTAGCACCATATGCACGCTCTCCACTGTGGTACTGAAGATGACATGAGCATGGTGTGGATCTGCTCTGTCCAGAGGGGAAGCTCATCATCCCTGCAGGAAAACGGCTGTGATGGCTCAGCTGCACAAAGCCACCCCCCGTGACAGCAGAGAGGCTACAGCCACCATGGGGAAGGCAGGCACGGAGTCCCCATTGTCACCAGGGCTTCTCCAGAGCAGCCCCTTTGCAGCACCAGCCACCCTTCTCCCAGCTCCCTTCCCGCTCTGCCCCCACTCCCAGCTCTCCTTCCCCTTCCCTCTCTCTCTCTTTCACTCTCCCACCACAGCTGGTTAAAATTACGCTGGAATTTTGTTTTTCTGTCAAGTGAATTTGGACCTGGTAAATCCCTCCCAGCCATTCCAGTGGCCTCCCAGTGAACATCCAGGCTGGATGTAGTGCACATGATTTAAGGAAGGCGCTGCTGGAGCTATTTCCGAGCATGTTCACAACGTGGGGCTGGGGGCAGCCGAGAGGGGCTCCTGGGGCTCACAGACACCCAGGGAGGGATGTCAGGGGGTCCACATGGGCAATGGGCAGGAGAAGGAGGAGAAATCTGAAGGCATGGCCTGTCAGCTGGAGCAGCTCACCTTGCAAAGATGATGCAAAATAATTTTAAAAATAAATAGAAAGAGCAAAATAATGCAAAAAAAACAAAACCAAAACATCTCTGGCTTGGAGGAACCCCAGCCTTTTTGTCTGGAGACATCACAGGAGCAAAGTTGGAAACCCTCATGTGAGGGAAACCACAACCAACAGGGAGCTGTGGCACAGGAGGAGAAGAAAACTGGGGGCTAACCCAGGAGAGGTGGTCACGACACACACCAATAAACCAAGGCATGTACCTGCACACCACTGCTCCTGCCTGGCACAGTGTGGGGCTCCCAGTTTACTCCTGGGGAGCCCCCAGTTCTCAGTGGTGTTTGGGTCACCGCTGCCTCGGCTGGCACAGCTCAGCTCAGGGCAGCTCTGAGTACCTGGGCTGGTGGGTGCTGGGACCTGGCAGGGATGTGGCCACGTCCAAGCCCAAGAGCCTGCCCTGCTCTGCAGCTCTGGTGGGGAACTCAAACCATCTCAAAACTGGTGTCCCACCTCCAGCATCATCCCCAAGGAACCCCAGGATCTCCCAAGAGACCAGGCAGCAGTTATGAGGATTAGTTAAGAATTTGAGGTCAAAACCAGCAGTGCAGCAAAAAAAAAAAAGTCCTTCTATTAAAAGTAATAGGTTTAGAAACAGACATACAGGTCAAAGAAATCTTGGGTTGGGGGAAACAAAGTGAGGCAATCCCTCTGGTAGCATTGAAACAGCCCCATTATGACATTTTTGAAATGGAACAATGCTATTCTAGCTTTCAAAAGGACTTTTTAAAAGACAATCACCAATGTTTAAAAATACTAAGTTTTTAAAAGGTCAGGAAGAGAAAAAACTTCACTTTTGCCCAACAAAACCTCTAAATTAGCCTTAAGTGGGTTTTATGAGTGGGCAAGGATGGGAGGTAGGGGCTGTAAAGGGCAGGATTTATTTAATGGAATATTTTGAGTTATTTTAGAAGGCAAGAAGGGGAACGGTTCCTTTTGGTCATAATTAAATACATGCATGTTGTGCATATATACACATGTATATATCCATAAACACCTCTTTCCAGACTCAACATCCAGGCCCTCCCCAGGTTTAATTAATACCTGGTTGTGCTGGGCATGTAGACACAATCCCTGTCCTGGACAGTTCCTGCTCCCAAAAGAACAAATCCAAGGATGAATTAGGATCTAAGGAGCAAAGCAACAACTTAAACCCCCTCTCAAAAGGCTCAGCAGCAAACCTGCAAGCAGAATCCAAGGAGCTCTGGGTATCACTCAGTGCATTATGCACTTGGCCAAGTGCGTGGAGGAAAAGCTATTTATAAGGTGATGACTGAACAGCTGAACATGGGCTGGGTTGGATGTGAGCATGGAAGAGAGGAGAGAGATGGGCCGTGCGTGTGTGCGTGCCCACAGGCACGTCCATGCCCACCTCCCGTGCAGGGCCAGCAAACCACCTCTGAAATCACCCAGAGGAGGTGTAAAGAAAAGAAAGAAAATCAAAGGCTGAACTTGGTACCAGTCCATATTCCTCCTTCCCTCACCCCAAACACGGCAATAAAAATGGTAAATTAACTTTAAGGTATTTTTTTTTCCTCTTAGCCTTCTCTAAGATGATATGAGAATGTTTTATATATAATCGAGATTTATGTTTTTTTGTTTTTTCAGTTAAATGAAGGGTTATGAAAGAAAAGTCATGTTTTGGTCATAAACAGAAAACACACAAACAGAAAATAATTTAGATATTAATATTGCAAACCTGACACCTGCATTTTTATGTATATATAAATATGTACTGACACACACAAAAAAGATATAGAACTAAACCCCATGCTTATACATCATGTTTATACACTACATCTAAATGTACTTATAGTGAATTCACTTACTGACTTTTTTTGGTGCTTGAAAACGTGCCAGTAAAAAGCCAAAATGTCAGTAAACACAGTGGATGTCGTCACTGTTTTCCCTCTTCAGGTTGGTTTCCCTGGTGTACAAAGGTCAGCTCCAGCTCCAGCATAAATTATTGCTGCCTATTTGACTCATAATAACATATCCAAATAATAACCAACACATGCTGGATGCTTTATGGATGAATAATTCCTACCCCAAAGAACTGGCAATTTAAACGGTTTACATGTAGCAAAACTGGGAGAAAAGTCGCACTGCCCAGGTTGTGTGGCCAGGGGCAGAGTAAATCCTGTGCTCAGAGAAAGCCTCCAGGACTGAACCATCTCTGCCAGCACCTCCACATCTGCCCTTGCTGGTCCCGAGGCAGGAGAAGCAGCTGGGACGTGTTCATGGTGGACAAACCTCTGCTAAAACTCGGGAAACTTTCGGGTGCCCTGCCTTGGAGCGGAGCTGTCGCGCTTTGTGACACCGTGGCGGGTGTAGAGTGAGCGCCAAGGGATGGGACACTGCCCTCCCTTTCCCATGGGCTCCGGCTGTCACCCGCCGTGTCCTACAGGTCCTGCTCCGCCTGAACACGTGGCTGAGACCCCTCCAGCCTCCACGACTCCCCGCACGTGAGGAGCACGAGCACAGTCGCGGGGCCGTCCCTCCGAGCACATCCTCCGCCGTCGCTGCTGGCTCCGACCCTGACATGTAAATAATGACATACCATTTCCACAGCTCTCCAGCCCATTACGCTGCTCCTTGGACCTTGCCTCCCATCCGAACAGAAAACCTGCGTCCCTGCGTGACCCTCCTGGCGCAGCCAAAGCAAACCAACGTGCTATATTTGTTTTTCAAGCCCTGGCCAGGAACGATTCCCGTAAGGCTCAGCCTGGCTTAATGGAGCTGTGTCTGTGCTCTGCCTCTAAGCCTGCACTTGGCCACAGGGCTGGAGCTGCTTTTGCGCTGGCTCGGGCAGGACGCAGAGGGGTTTGCTGAAGGTACAAAGTGAAAAGCAGTGGCAGAAAGGGATGGTGGGGCAGCAGGGGAGGAAGAAGACAAGAGACAGGAGGGAAAACAAGGAGGAGGGGCAGACAGAGGGTGCTCCCAACCCTCCAGTGTGTTGTGGCTGCTCAAGACAAACTTGGCTGGGCAGCAGCTTTGCTGCAAGGAGCAAGTGCAGTGAGAGGACAGTGGGTTTGGGTGAGCTGTCACCAGGACCTCCTCACCATCTCTGTCACACCACCACACTCATCCCTTCCAGCCTCTTGCTTGACCACAGCAGCCAGGGTGTTTTTTCTTGGAGGCAGATGCTGCTCCCCACTTGTTTCACTCACCCCAAAGAGTGATGTTCTGACACAAACACAATGAAATAAATCTTGCCCTAAAATAGACACGTGAGAGGCTGAGCTTGTTTCCATTACACTCAGCCCCATCCTCAGTTCTTATGAAGCCTCTTGCCACCCCCATGGGTACCTGCTTTATTGCAGAAGTATCTGCAGTACAGAGTCCTAGATATCACCAGAGCACAACCTTCAGAGTCCCCATAAACACAGTCCTGGTAGCAGGGCACAGAAAAGCTTGTTTTCCCAGGAGACCCCTTTAGGCAGCAGGATTTCCTCACCAGGGCACTCAGCAGAGGAACAAGCAGGTCCGAGCAACCAAGGATGTTTGCAGCCAGTCGAGTGCATGGCCACAGCCTTCACTCAGGACACAGTAAGATGTTAATTAGGGAGGTTCATAGCAAGTCCTGCTAATTGCATCAGTGAGGTGCAAGTGTCCCAAACACCAGCACCTGTGAGGACACCCAGACACTTGTCCACTCCCCTGGTGTGCCCGGACCCTGCACACCAAAGCAGAGCAAAGGTTGAGGCTGTGGAGTCTCCCTCACTGGAGATATTCCAGAACCACTGGGACACAGCCCTGTGCCATGTGATGTGGGAAGGCCGTGTGTGAGCAGGGGGGTGGGACCAGATGATTCAGTATGGTCTCTTCCAGCATGACCCACTCTGTGATACTGTAAAGGAGTTATATCAGGCTCAGCACACAAAACCCAAGTGGTTCCACTGCTGCCAGACAGGAAAAGCTTTGGGGAGGATGAGGACAGCATGGCTATTGGACCCAGAACTCCTGCTTAGTGTTGAAATATGTCCAGAGCAAAGCAGGAGAAAGGAGAGATTGATTCTGCAAAGCTTGGCTTAAGAGCCAGACCAGGAGCTGAGCTCACTCAAAGTTTGGATGTATTCAAGGGGGAAAAGATTCAGCTCCTTAAGGAAGAGAATGGCCATGAAGTTTGGACCAAAAACTGAACTTCTACTGAGTTTGTACTGCTGGGTTTTTGTTGGCACCTATCCTGTGAGGAAGCACCCATTGCTGATGGAAGGTGGGACCTCCCTACTCACACTGCAGCCCACCCAAATTGCACCCACTGCAACACACTTATTGCTCAGGCCATGGGAAAGTAACCAAATGCCCTCACCCCGTGGCCAGAATTACTTTGTGTTCTGTGAACAAGGAACCTCTGAACCACCAAACCTCACCAAGGTCAGATATAATGAGGATGAGACACGTCTTCCCCTGAACATCCTCAAAACCAGCAAACAAGTTACCCAGAAAGCCCCCAAAGAAAGAAGCACAGCCCTGTGCCTGCACATCCCAGCTGCTGCAGCCAGGCAGGAGGGAAGAGGAGCACTCCAAGGCCATCTCTCACCAACAGAGATCCTCTACCCTGGGCAGCACAGGCACAGGGGAAGAGGCAGGGTAAATGTAAAACATTTCAATGCAAATGCAGAACCTCTGCCCAAAGGGGATTGAATGTTTCAGCTGCTCGAAGGAGCTCCTCACCCCTGGGGATCCTGGGCACATGGGATCACAAATCACTGTTTGTGCTGGGTGCAATTAAGAGCATTGAGTCAAATTCCTGACCACAACCACAGCCACCCATGGGCTGTGGCTATGAGGGAGCCAGAGTGACCACAGCAGCATCTCAGAGATGCCACCACCTCTGGCCAGGGCTCCCCCTGACCCCCCAGCAGTGTGGGCATCTCCCACAGCCTCACTGTACACACAGACCACCGGTGAGGGACAGAGGGTCACTCGGTGAGCTAAAATGATGTCCCCACCACTGACACCCTCCTGCTGCGGGGACAGGGCACCGCTGTGGACAGGTGGAGTCTGCAGGGCACGGCCTGCACACGATGCCCGAGATGCCAGGCTGGCTTGGAAAGCCTGGATGGGCAGGAACACAGGCAGAGCTGCAACTCCACCTCAACCCTGCCTGCTCCTGCCTACCTGCCCCGGGAGGGAGGGAGGACCACACGTCCCTTGGGACGCCAGGACAAGGAAAGGCAAGCGAGGTGAGGCAAGGAGCTCACGGGGAATGGCAGGGCCGGGGCTGCCTGAGTGCAGAGCGACCCAGACGGGGCCCCCTCGGCTTCCCGGCCAAGGCAGGACGGAGCAGCCCAGCTGCTCGGGCTTGGCTTCTCCTTGCATGGCAGCTGGGGGGGAGAGCCAAGCGCAGGCAGAGAAGGGGAGCATGTGTGTGCACAGGGGGCCGCAAACGCCCTCCCCTCCAACAGTCCCTCAGCTTGGGGGGGAATGAAAAGGAGTAAGGAATTAGTAATTAGAAGGTGAAATCAGGACATAAAAGAAGCAGAAAATCGTCTCAAAGGGTGCTTTTTTCTTTTTAAAGGTTTCACCAAGATTTTTGCTTTTCCCCAGGGTGTCCTTTGCAAATCAGGCCTCACTGCAAAGGCTATTGGATATGACTCTGACGTCAGCAGGGAAAAGGTCCCCAGACTCTCATTAGAAAGGGGAAGAAAAGGGAAAAAAAAAAAAAAAAAAAAANTTCCCCCTGACCAATTTAACCTTTTCAGAACAATAAACAGGCTGGTTACAGAATGAAATCAAACAAGCAAAAGGGTCGTGTGCTTTGCTTCCTGGGGACAAGGGAAGGTGCACGGTGGCAAATGCCAAGGGCTTGAGCTGGCACTGCACCTGGGCAGCTCCGTGCTCCCCATCCCAGATGGTTCAGCACCCAGGGGTCCCTGGGCAGCAGCACTGTGCCCACAAACAGGGCTGCTTTTAACCCCCTGCTACTGTGGGAGCTGAACATTTCACCACCTGTGCCAGCGCACTGGTATCAGAAAGAGTCCTGTGGGGCTGTGGGATAGAGGACAGCTGCCTTGGGTGGGGAGAAGGAGCAGCCAGTGGTACCCAAAGGCAGGGATGGGCTTTGTTCCTGACCCTGCTGCTGACACAATCAGCAGGGGGTAAAGCTGCTCTGCCTTGCCCCAGTGTGCGGGAACAAACTGAATTACTGTAACCCCATATTGCTCAAGCAGCTCCATGGGTGAAGTCCTGCAGCAGCTCCCCAAATGCCCCTTGAAGACTTCCCACCCAGTTTGGAGAATGCTTGGATGTCAGGGTTTTTCTGATCTGGGCACATAGGTTGTATACAGGAGAAGTGTTGGGCTATCAGCAGCTCCTCATTAGAAAAATAAAGCAACAATGTTCAGAGCCTTTGTTGCCATTTTGGGAGAAGATCAAGGTGTGAGCAAAGACCTAAGGGGCCATGTTGGGTCAGAAACCATCCCAGCCATAGAGATTGTGCCCAACTCCCTGGAAAATAAGATATTTAAGATGGTGAAGGGTAACACCTGAATGAAACAGCCTTTTCCAAATTATAAAGATGAGGCTTGTCAGTGTGCAGTACCTGGGGCTGATGGAGCCTGGGACACCCAGGGTGGCCAGCAGCCCAGGGAGAATATTTACTCATCCCATGTTATTTTGGGCCCAATTTTCCCAGCCTGGGGCGGGAAGATGCTGCTGAGCAGATCTGACAGGGCTCCTCGTGAGAAATGGGCCGCTGCCCTTCTGCAGGAGGTGGAAGAAAAATCACCCTGAGGTGGGAAAAAGGCACTGTGAGTGGCAGATCCAGCTGATGGAGGAGGGAGGACCAAAGGGCTGGGCAGCTTCTCCAGCCTTCCCACTCCATCTTAATCCATGCTGGACGTCCCTGCTCCCCATCTCCTCTATGGGTTTGTTCTCCTGGGGGATTCTGCATGGTTTCCCTGCCCTCTTTCTGGGTGCTCTTGTGTACTGAGCAGCACCCTCCCTTGTCCCTGCACCTTTTCCCATGCTCTCTGTGGAGTGAGGAGACAACTCCCCACCTGGCACAGTGGGACTCTGCTTTAGACCCTGCCCTGCACACCCTAAAGCCACAGCAGCCCATCCCACACGCTCTCCCATCCCACGCTGGGAGTTTGCCTGGGTCCCCATCGCACTGTAGGGATGCACAGCTCCTCTCCTGCTGCCAGTCATGGAACCACGCCGGGGCTGGATACCAGTTGCCCCAGTTCAGCTGTGCTGGCGAGAGACAGGACAGGAGCTTTGGCCAGATCTCCACCCAGCCACGTCCCTGCAGGGTGGGGAGGAGGAAGCACAGAGGCCGCTCGCTCCGCCTGGCTGGCCCCAGGCTTGGCTTGCCTGCGCTGGGCCGGGCGTGCACACAGGGCTCTTCCCTCTGCCTTTTCCTTTCCATTTCGCACTTCACTCTCCAGGGCAGTGAACGTGGAGCCCATCAGCCCAGAACGCTGGGACTGCTTTCCCACAGCTCCCCTGTCATTCACACCATCACGTCTGTCCTGTGGCACTGCCACCCATGCTCAGGCAGAAGCCTCAGCCCTTCCCTGAGGTTTTTGATGGGCATGTGCTGGGACAAGCCCAGGATGGCTGCAGGGACCTCTCTGTGACAGACAATGATGATAAACCCTGACCAACAGGTTGGAACCTCTCTAGGTTGGGTCCAGGACATTTTCTCAGCTGACATTGAACACACAAAGGTTTAGAGCTCATCAGCAGTGGATAGGGAAAGCAGTCCTGTCATTTTTTGGGATTAGGGTGCAATCGCTTCAATTGTCTGCCCCTGACACAGTCCCTCCTGCCCTGGCCATGAGTCAGGACTTTCTCAAACCCCACAGAACATCAAAAGGTGCTAAACTTTGTCAAGGGGGAGGGGGCAGAAAACAATGGGGGATTCTCAAAGCTTCTTTTGCTCACCTGGTCTTAAGCCTTCACCTTTGCAGACATTAATCCCAGCTAACCCTGAGCTCCATTCTCCCTTTTCAGTTCCCCACCCTGGCTAAGCTCCCAGCCCAGCAAGGCCAGCCTGACTCAGACATCACCTTGATTTTACCCCAAGGAGGCTCATGGGGGGATGCCCACCTGCCAGCACCAAAAGCAGCTTTGTGTTGTACAGGATAATCCTGGGAGGGGTGGTGATAAAAATCTCCTCATCCCCATGGAAATCGAGCCATGTTCCTCACATACCTCCACTAATTCAATTTTACACTCTGTGAATAGACCTGCCAAACCTTTATTTTTCTTTCTTCTTGAGAAGTTTGCAGCAGAGGGGTACAGTGGGCAGAGGGGAGGGTGGGAGACACGAGGGAGGGGTGGGCTCTCTCCTGAACCCCTCTGCAATAAATGGTCATGCTTGGACCTCTTCAGGCATGGTTCATTACTCTCCTTTCAAAACATGTGGCTAGGTATGAAGGGAAGAGAAGTCTGGGGTAAAGATGCAGTTGCTTGGAAATACCTGGGGCAGGAGACAGTGGATTTCGGGTTTAGGTGAATATGAGGGATAAAAGCCCCTGAAGAGCATCCACTGCAGTTCTGCTATCATAGCTTAGCCTGGTGTGGACCACAGCTTGTATCACCCTTTGTCTCCACTTCTGAGATGCCCCAGCTGGGACTCCCAGCCCCACCACACCCTCCTTGTGCTCTCTCCCATGCCAGGACTCCCTCAGCACAGCTTGGTCCTGCCCTGCAGAACCTCATCAGCATTTATCCAGGGTCACAGATCAGCATCATATCATGAATGACAGAATGGTTTGGGTTGGAAGGGACCTTAAAGCTACAGTCCTTCCCAACCCCTTCTTGGGACACCTTCTAGTAGGTCTAGGATGCTCCAAACCCTATCCAACGTGGCCTTGAACTCTTCCAGGGATGGGGAAGAGTTCCCACAGTATCTCTGGGAAATCTGTGCCAGGGTCTCACCACCTTCACAGGGAAGAATTCTTCCAAAGATCCAATTTAACTCCCCCCTCTCAGAAAGGACACCTGTGGCTTTGGCACACACCAGAGCTGTGAGTGCTCCCTGTGGCAGGGACCTGGATAAAGACAATACTTGGGAGCAAAAACAGGCTGTAAAAAGTCCTTATGATCTTCTGGATCTCCTTGAGGGCTCTTTGGGTTTGCATCTCCACTAGCAGATGTTTTCGCACCTGCCACAGCATCTGCAGCTAAATGGCTCTGCAAAACCCTGATGGATCATGTGGCATCTGACACAGCACCGGGTCTGGGTACAAGAAACCCAAAAATGTGCCTTTACATAGAGATGATCTTCTAAAGTCCACACAACACCCATTCAGAGAATATACATAGGGAAACTTCTGGCTCTACGTTCCTGAGTCTGCCAGGAGATTTCCTGGTGAGCAAATAACCATACAAGCAAATGCATTTTCACAGGAGATTTGGTCTGGAGCCCTGGGTCTGGTCCAGCACCAGGGCTGACACTGGCAAGCAGACGGGAAGTGGCCTGTTGAGCCATCAGCCTGGAAATCTCAGCCTCTAATTGCAGCTGGGACTCTGAGCAACCTGGTCTAGTGGGAGGTGTCCCTGTCCATGGCTGCAGCTTGGAAAATGTGATCTCTAAGGTCTCTTCCAACCCAAACCATTCCATGATTCTCTGATTCCTCACAAGCCCTTCAGATGTGATTTCCTGCATGTAGGGCAGCAAGCACAAGAAGGCAGGTCATTATGGAGAGCCAAGATCAGGTACTCAGTCTCCAAAGGAAGTCTGATTTTGAGCCCTTTCAGAAATTTATCCCAAATAGAACATGGATTGATCAGTGCTGTTGGTGCCAAATGCAACTGTTAATTGAATCTGGAAAAAATGTGAAGCAAGGAACACAAAATCCAAGACTTTGCTAAAATTACTAATGCAGTTGTGCCAACTTCTGGAGTTCTCAGTCATCAGAGATGAGAGGCAGAAAGAGGAGGAAATTTGAATTCTAGAAAGTAAATAGAATAATAGAATGGAAGAGATCTTAAAGATCATCTTGTGCAAACCTCTGCCATGGGCAAGGACACCTTCTACCAAACCAAGTTACTCAGAGTCCCATCCAGCCTGGCCTTGAGCACTTTCAGGAATCTGAAGTCTACAGTTTATTGGATATAAACACATAGAAAATATNATATAACCTGATAAGATCCAACAGGCACAAGAAGACTAAACCTAAGGGCATTTTGCATTTTATTATTTTAGATATTACTGAAGCTTTGATGTATTTCATACTTCCAAACATGCTACACTAAGTAGTTGTAATATCTACAGCCTCTCATGGCTACTTGAAATGCAAATTAACAACATATTCCAGTCTGATTTAATTTTCACTTCAATAACTCAGGCTTTTTTTTTTTGTTTTGTTTTTGGTTTTTTTTTTGTTTGTTTGTTTGTTTGGTTTTGGTTTTGGTGTTGTTGGGGGTTTTTTTTTTGTTTGTTTTGTTGTTTGGTTGGGGTATTTTTTGCCTTCTCTCTGCCCTTTTTTTTCTAATTTTGCTGTGAGATTATCCACTAGTTTTCTTTTAAACCTTAAATTACTCTCATGCATTCTCTACATTAGTTCCACACTGAAGCTATTTGTTTGAGATTAGTTATACTTACCTAACTGGAGGGGTGCAGGGAGGATTACTGGGAGTTTGCAGAGGGCTCTGGCAGTGGAAAGCACTATCTAAATGCTAAGTGTTATGAAGTGAGATGAGCTATTTACTGACCCCCATTGGTAATATCCCCCCCTCCAAATTGGACACAAAAATTGAAAGAGCAGAATCCTTTTTTTGGAGAGACAAATAGCGACAGAAGGCCAAGACAAGGTCCACAAATAAAAGAAATCCTAAAACATCACTTAAGGTTAAAAAAAGGGCTGGGTTTATCACTGATATGAATAAGCACCAGGACACAGAGCAGGGCAGGGAGGCTGCAGGAGGGCAGAAGGCAAAGCCACACTTTGTGGGACCTTCCCTCCAGCCTTTCCCCATCATCCATCACACAAACCAAGCATCCACACAGCCTCTGGCAACAACCTGAACTCTTAAACAGAGAGACAGACCCAGCTCCTACTTCTTACAAAGAGGAGTTTTACTGATGCAACCTTTTACTGATGTGACCTTTTCCTGGACAATGGTATTGATTGTTTCATCCTGCAGGTCCCAAGAGAGATTGGGGTCTTGTTGGGGAGAGGGTTTATCTGCATACATATGAGCAGACAGCTCCTGCCTCAGTGATCCTTATGGGTCCCTTCCAACCTGAAATACTCTGTGAAATACTGTCACCATCACAGTTCAGACACAGATGGCAAAAAAAACCCCAAAACAAACCCAAATCAATCCATGTCCTCAACAAATTTACCACAGTGGTATTTATTGAGGTGAGAGGGTTAAGGGGAGCGTGGCCTTTTTCCCCAGCACAGACCCGGCACCTCAAGCTGAATCCCTCCCAGTCACAGCCAGACAGAGACGGAGGAACAAGGCAGAAGAGCACAAGGATGGAGAGAAAAATGGCTTTGTGTAAAAAGCCCGTGGAAGCTTTTGGAGAAAGTTTTGAGAGAACATGATGAGGATATGGGGACAGTGAGAGGATGCATGTTGAGGAGCCTCTTGTGGAGGTGATTAGTCTGCGAGTGTTGAGAAGAAACTCAGGGATATTAAAGAGGTCAATATCAAAGAGGAAAAGGGATGGGCTAACACCATAGGGTTCAGTGATGGAGCTCTGATCAGCCTGATCAAGGTAAAGATGTCCCTGCTCACTTCAGGGGAACTGGGCTACATGGTCTGTGAAGGTCCTTTACAACTCAAACAATGCCATGATCCTAATACAGGCTCTGGGGTGGGATTGTTCCCCCAGAAAAGAGCCAGTACAAAGCCCCAGGATCTCCTGTCCTCAGTTCCTCAGCTCCTGGCATGGGCAGAGGGTGAACAGGCCCCCGAGCTCTGACAGTGAGAGCCTCCATGGGGAGACAGCATGGGTTGTGTGGGCAGCCAGAGGGGTCTGATCATGTGTGAGGAGACAGGCAAAGTGGGCAGGGGTCTCACACTTCCCAAATGAGCCACTGGAGCATGAGGAGAGCAGGCCAGTGGTGTTTGGGGTTAGCTGCTGAGGACTAATGTGTCCAAATCATGGGTCCTTTTTCCCCATTTTCTTCTCCAGGTAGAACAGTTGGCTGAACAACAGCTATAACCTTCCCTAACAAACCCAATCTCACTGAGTATCTCTCCAGAATAGAACTCAGCAGGAAAACGTCAGCACTAGCACCATGAGTGCATCTTCACAGATGCAGCTTCTACCCCATGGCTGCACAGGTCAGGAAACCCTAATCCACAAGCAACAGAAAAAAATAGGATACAGCATCCTCCAGCCCCCACACTTCACCCACCAGGGACCAACACATCTATATTGTCCTTTTCTCCAGCCACAAGTATACCATGAATTTGACCTTAAGTTTTGTAACAGTCTGGGGTGCCGAGCATGCCATTCTTGACATAGCTGATGTTTGTGAAAGAAACAAATGAGAATAGGAATAAATAAGCAAAGGCCCGCCGCAGACTGCGCCGGGTTCCGCTGTGGTTGGCATTTACAGCCTACAGGGGCTGTGGAGAGGATGACAGACTGGGCTGGCCAGTGGTGCTGCCTGGCAGGGCACCGAGGCCAGGGCTGTGGGGTCAGTGAAGGGTGGTTGGGTGCCCACCCTGCAGGAACCTCTCCCAGCCCTCAGAATTGCTGCAAACACTCACAGGCTCTGCAGTGGGTGCCTTGGCTCTATGGGTCATACAGTGCTGGGATGTGCTTGCCCAGAAATTCTTCTGGAAAGGCGTGGGGTGAATTTGTGGGGGTAATGGCTCAGTTCAGCCTTTAATTCCTTCTGGCAGAGGTGAAGTCCTGCTTGCCTGGCCTTCCTGACTGACTCAATAGCATCAGGGAGGTGGGCAAGCCATGGGCATGGAGCTGCCCCAGTACACGCCATGCTTGGTCTCAGCAGAGACCACCAGCCCCTAACAGAGCCAGGATACTGTGTGGAGGACTCCCGGGAAGCTCCCTCAATTATCCAGGAATCCAGACAAGCTCCCTAATAGGGAAAAGGCAATCTCTTCCTGATTGCTCCTACGAGCAGCGAGAAGGGGTATGGCTCCTCATTCTCTCTGCAAGCTTTAAGAGCATGCAAAAACCAGCATTTGCAAGATAATTTGGTGGTCACAGGGGACTGGGTTTTATTCCTCAATCGAAAACTGGCTATTAAACATCATTTAAAGAACAAAATAAAAATAAAACAGCAATTTCTTCTTTTATTCTCTCCCTATAATCATCATTAACCTTCTATCTGCATAATATCCCTTTGCCAAGGATCTTCAACGGAGCAATAAAATTTTAGTACTTAAACCTTATCAGCGCTCTGGAAGGGAGTATTCTCCTCATTTCAGAGAGAGGGAAATCAAGGCACAAAGAACTGAAATGACCTGCTCAAAGTCACACTGAAAATTATTAGTCAAGCCAGGAATAGATTCCCCAAGCCCTGAACCCCGGGAGGCATCGGCTCACAGGTATGCTGCTCTTACAGGCCAATTAGCTTTTATGGAAACGTTTAAGGAAACATTTCCTTTCACAGACTCTGCCTGCTAATTTACTCCTGAGCTTTGTCATCTGCGAGGGAAAGCGTCTCAGTTTTAGGCTGTCATGGAACAACTCAGCCCTTTCCCTGGCTTGGGACAAATGTGCTTTCAGCCAGATCTGACAGCACGGAGCACCCCGCTACACGCTGCCTAGAAAGGGCTGGGAGAGGGTTTTTTCTGTGGGTCCCTGCCTACTAATTAAGTCTGATTGCAGAGAGTCTGTCAAAGCAGAGGGCTCTGCACAAAGACACAACGCTGGGGACAGTGGGGCTCCAGGTGCCGAGGCAGAATTTGCTTCCCAGCACACTGCTCTGGGCAGGGCTGCTGGGCTTGAGCTGATTCTCCACCCAAATCCTCACTGTCCCAGGCCCTGCCTTTACAAAAGGAAGGGAGAGCGAGGCAGGGGCAGAAGAGAGGAGGGTAGAAAGGATGGGAGTGGGTGAACTGGTGCAGGAGAAAAGCAGCCCCTTGTTTGCTTTCCACAGCTCTCCGTGGAGAAACAGTTAATGGGTTGGGAGGTTTCTACCCTTCCAGGACGGAGCCTTTTCCTCCCCTTTCGAGTGCCCCCTGCCTTCCTCCTCCAGCGACTGGGAAGCTGTGACTGCTCTACACCGCTGACACCTCGGCTGCTCTGGAAACCCATGAACTGTTTGAGAAAGGTCAGCTGGCAGCCGCCGCATCCCTTCTCCTGCCTTCCCAGCCCGGATGGCCTTGGGCAGTGCAGGAGCCCCCTCTGTAGGCAAAGACCCACAGTTACCAGCTCCTTCTGCTCCTTGACACGTTTTTTCACCCTCCTCTCTGTCCTCCCGACCCTCCTTCATCCACCCCAACCCAAGACCAACCACGGGGCCAGAGGGAAAGTGGGGCTGCAGAGCTGGGTGCCAGCTGGGGATCGGGGCTCTCTCTCCAGTCCCATTACAGGTGACCTGCACTGAGGCTGGACATCCCACAGGACAGCAGATTTGCCATCAAAACAGCTGATACCTTGCCAGCTTGCCGTGGCAAAATAAGATAAGCACGTCGCAGTAGAGCGCCAGGCTTTGGTGTGTTTCCCAGGTCCTCTCTCCAGGCTCTCCAAAGCCATCACCTATTTTTCCCTGGTCTCTTGACAAACCCAGCTCCCCAGCACTGCACAAGCCCTTTCCCAGCCCCTTGATGCTGTGGTGCACTTCTTCCCAGTACAGCAGAAGGAAGTCAGCTGCTCCTAGTGCTTCTCTCCCCTGCACCTCCTCATCTTAGCTCTGCACATCACCCAGGTGAGGCTCCCCAGCATTGCCACACCTGTCCCAAACCAGTCTTAAACCCAGCTTGGATTCCAAACAAGCCCGTTTGGGCCATAACCTATGCTGCAAAAATCCTCCCCTCAGAACTCAAGAGCACCAGACTGGAAGTAGCAGAGGCAAAATTCCTGCCTGGATGTAAACATGCTCCTTTATTTCCAAAAGAGGAGCCTTTGTGGGGATGGGAGGATAGCTGCTGAGTCAAGGTCTTCTGGCAGTCATTATCAGTCACTACTCCCACAAAAACTTGACCACAGCCTTTAATAAAAGTGTTTACTGCTCCCTGTCCCCAGCAGTTTCAGATCCTCCTCCTGGAGATGCTGAGCCTGTGTTCATTGCATCCCTTTCCATACTGCCAGCCCTGCCACACCCTGCACTCAGCCACACACCCAGACTGTTTCCTGCAGCCTCCTAAGGGTTTGCTAACCTACAGAATTATAGAATCATGCAATGGTTTGTGTTGGAAAGGACCTTAAAAACCAGCTCATTTAATCCCCTGCCATAGGCAGGGACACCTCCTTCTATTCCAGGTCATTCCAAGCCCCATCCCACCTGGCCTTGGGCACTTCCAGGGATGGGGTGGACACAGATTCTCTGGGTACCCTGTGCCAGAGGCCTCCCCACCCTCACAGTCACGNAGATTCTCTGGGCACCCTGTGCCAGGGCCTCCCCGCCCTCACAGTCACAAATTTCTTCCCAATTTTCCTGGGCTCTGTCAGTTGGAAGCCATTCCCCCAGCCCATGTCCAAAGTCCTTCTCCAGCTCTCTTGGAGCCCCTTTAGGTACAGGAAGGGCCCTGGAACTTTCTCTTCTTCAGGCTGAAGGAGCCCTGCTCTCCGAGCCTGTTTCACAGGACAGCAAGAACCTCTCATTTGGGATGGTTTCTAGTTGGGAGAAACATCCTCTTACCCACACTTGGCTTCCTCTGTCTGAAGCCCAAGATGTGCTACTGCTCACAGAGACATGCCCTATGAAAAAGCTGAGGGGCAAAATTAGAAAGGAGGATGATGAACACCCAAAGCCAATTTGTAGGCACCCTGAAATAAGTTGAATTCTCTAGTGTACCGGGAGCACTTCTCTCCGAGACGTAACATTACTCATCTTCATTTGGAGAAGTTTCAGTGTGTGTAGCAAAAATATCTCAGGCTCAGTAATGAGGCAAGAAATCGTGCTTACGTAGCTGAGCAAGTAACATCACTCAACTTCCCTGTCCTTGTGGCGGATGAAAAATGATTGGAGAATAAATTAATCCTAATAAATGCAGGATTCTGATCAGGCATACAAAACCAGCAATGTGTCTGCAGGATGAGCAATTGATGAAGTCATTGCTTCAAAGGTGCCTTGATGCAATTAGTCACCTGTAAAACATGCAGCAGAGGAGAAAATCCCACTCCTTTTGTTAAGGAGCAGGAAAATGCTCCGTGCGTCCGAGTGATTTATGGGATACAGTGCAGCAAAATTAGAGCGTGCAGCAATTAGGGTTGTTCTCTTGGAGATGAAAGGCTGAGGGGAGATGAGTGAAGGGACGGACAGGATGCAGAAAGGCCAGATGGAGGCACAGTGCCAACACCACATTGCTGTGCTGTTGGTTTTTAACAGGGATTATTTCCCCCTCACACAAATTGTTGTGGGGGGGAAGTCGGGCTGCACATGTAAAATTGGTGCCACTGAGGATGAACCAAGTCATTAATCACCGGCGTGAGTATCCGTAATTAGAGCTGCTGGGAGTCACAGGAGCAAGAGTCAAAGGCCCTAACAGGATTATGCATAGATCTGGATTGTTTTATGACTGATATTTATTAGCAGATAAAAGGAAGCTATCACATGCTTGAGGATGAGCACAGGGGCAGGGAAGAAGGTATTTCCCATCCCAACCCTGGTGCCCAGCTTTTGCACCCACTGCACTCTGTGCCCACCACTGACCATTCAGAGAAGGAAAACAAATAAATCTCACCAACTGCACTGTTCTGACTGGGAAACTCAACTGTAATGGCCAAAAATTCTGTGTGGACTCTAAATACAGAAAAGCCAGTTAAGAGCAAAGGCTCTAAATTTGTGCACAGTGAACAGTCACTGTGCTGGCTTCTCTCAAGCCCCAGAAGTTCATATTTTGGCTGCAGATTATTTTTAGATCTCAGTTCTTTGGGGAACCCCAGGGCAGAGCACCCTCCCTGCAGCACACAGGGTACAGGACGAGCCCAGGGCTGGGACTCAAGGGGAGCTGGCTGACCTGGAGTGGGGCTGCTCCCAGTGCAGTGTTCCCATGGACATTCCAGCTGTTTACAGCTGGAGGACACAGCAGATGCCGAGCAGTCAATGCTCACACAGCTGGAGTGCCCATCCAGCCACCCATCTCTGGTGCTATCCCAGCAAACTGGTGGCTTTCCAATGTCCCCCCTCAATCACAGGCCATCTCTGGCTCACACAATCCTCTCTCCAGTTCCCAAGAAGCTCCGGCATGCCTCACCTGCTCTGGGGACAGGAGGCAGCAGGGAGGCTGGGGGCCAGGCAGAGACAGCACCAAAAATCCTCCTGACTTCCCTGGGAAAGGAACACACAGCCACTCTTGAGGTCTGAGGGCTCCAGCACCCCATTTTAAGCATCTACTGCTGTTCCTCTGAGCTCATCTGTGAGGATTGTGAAGGGTCTGGGAGATATCAAAGGGAGTCCTTTAAGTTCAAAAAGGGGAAAATGGTCTCATGCCTTTATCCCCGGAGGGGAGGGTGCTGAGATGGGGTTGTGCTTCCAGACCATCCCACCTTCCTGGGGGTATCCAGCCAAGGAAGCCCCATCAGCTACAAGGCTGTGGGAAGATCCACAGTCAAGTCAGGATGCGGAGGAGGAACCATCCCTGCAGCCACTGCACATTGTCCCCAGAGGGTCTGGCACACCCCAGGGAAGGCAGATGGGGTGGCCACGTCTCATTCATGAAAACTCAGCATCAGGGTGGGGCAGACACGAGTTTCTTTGGGGCCTGGGGGAAATTATCCCTCCTGCTCACTGTGTCCCAGCAGGATGGGCACATCCACCTCTGGCTGACATTCTCCACCTACCACGACAACTCCAAGGCTTTCTACAGGAACTATCGACCGAGAGCTGAAAAGATCTGCAGCCAAAGTGTGAACTTTTGGGGCTTGAGAGCAGCCAGCACAGTAATGGCTCACTGTACATGAACTGTGAGCCCTTGCTCTTAATTGCCTCTTCTGGATTTAGAGTCCACACATGATTTTTGGCCTCAATTTCCCAATCCGAACAATGGAGTTGCTGAGATTTATTGACTTGCACAGATGACAGAACACGATGAAGGAAAGCCAGGTATTATCTGTTGTACTGTACCAGCTCTCCTCTCACAGCACAGCCTGCACTGCCCTCCTGAGCATTCCACAAAGGGGGCAGTGGGGAATGGGGTCCCCCAGCCACACCTCAGCATTCCCTGACTCCGCTGTCACCCCGGGCAGGTGCTCAGGGCTGGCAGCAGGCAAACGGGAAGGAGCCTCAACCAGCTGGGTCCATGGGTATCCCTGGAGCTGAAATCCAGCTCTCCCCAGTGGGAGTAATCACCATACTGGGAAGGCACTGGGACAGCCCAGCCAAGGATGGCAGAATGAGTGTAGGGATCTATGGGAAGAGCTGTTGCCATGTCCAAGCTCCAGTGAGGTATCTCCTATCCCAGCCTCACCCTGTTTCATCAGGGTGAGTCATCAGACCACCATGGAAAACCTCAGGATCTTGCTTCTGCAGTCGTGATCAGAAACATCCTTTATTAAATTAATGGCCATCCCCTATCTGTCATCTCACTGTTAATACAAATAAAAGAGGGCTGGACGGAGTGTTGCAGACTGGTGCCTGGAGCCAGGCTTGTCTCAGCACAACTTGTGTCCAGCAACTTTGCACAGCTGCTCCCAAACACAGGAGGAGAACACAGCAGGAACAGGAGGGAGGTTTAACCCACATAACCAACTGTGGCTCTGCGACACAACTGTGGTGGGTCTCCCTTCTCCAGAACACCTCGGGATGCTGCTTCAGTGCAGCGTTCCTCACCAGTCCAGCTCCAAAGCACTTATTTGGCCACAGGGACCAGCTCATCTCACTGGATTAGATCATGACACCCTTCCTCAAATACATCTCTCACATGGGACAGAGGGGCTCACTAAACACTCACTAAATGATCCCCTCTGGGGTGCATCAACCCCTTCCCCACTACTGGCACTACATGGGGGAGCAACGAGGAAGATCTTTACTTGGTCCAAACAACGACACTTCAGGGCACAAAGGTTTTTCTTCCCCAAGGATCCTGGGGACACGACACCCATTTGAAAAAGACACCCTCTCTCCTGTGAGCGAGCCCCAGCAGCAGGTCAGCACCAGCCACACCTCCCTTCTCTAACAGAGGGGTCATGGTCCTGTCCTCTGGAAGAGCAGGATTACAGAGGTGGAAAGAGTTCAGAGAGAGTCACTCCCAGCAAAGCCCAAGTCAGCCTGATGCTGAGATAAGGCTGTTCCTTGACCCCACCGTGCAGGCCCCATCAGTGGGAACCCAGCAGGGGAATGCTGCAGAGTATCCACCCTATCCCCCATAACCCAAACTATCCAGAGCAGTATTTCCTATTATGTCTCCATAACCTAATCTGACCCCCTCTAGGGTCTCCAGATGAATATCTGGGAAACCTCACAAGTCCAATCACCCAATTACAGGGAGGAAAGGTTTATCCTATCTAAACAGCACGAAATGTAACCTAGACCCAGCTGCCCCCTCACTTCTAAGAGCCAGATCTCAATCCCTGGCAAGCTGAACAAACTGGGAAGAGGTCATGGGGGAGATGGGGAGGGTCTCTCTTGTATCATATGAAAGCTGCAGGAGCAGATATTTTAATTGGTAAATCCCCTGACTCAGGTTTAATCCCTCTCCATTTTTTACCGAACTTCCCTCACACTGGAGCAACATGAGGAATAGATGACAGGCCCCACCTTGAGCCACTGCCCAGCAAGAGGAGGCCCCATCACTCTGGTGAACAGAGGATGATGGTTCTCAGGACACACCGTGTGCCCAGCCCCTGGGAGAGACAGAGGGGAAGGGCTGCTGCCACCACGTGCCATTGGACAGGGATGTGCCTGAGGAATGGAGAGCGTTAGAGCAGAGTTGATGCTGGCAGGACAGAGCTGGCACCAGACACGAACACAGCCCAGGACCACTGCAACGTTCTCAGAGCAACTCCTGCGCTGGGGCTGAGAGGTTTCAAACAAGACAGAATAGGCTCTCCCAAGACAGTCTTTGTGCCTCCTTGGATCTCTTTTCTATCTTTATTTCCTTCCAGAGAAGCATGGAGGGACCCTGGCTAACGTTTTGGATTGTATTTCAGCCACCTGACAACACTGAATGCAAGGGAAACCTCAACTGCAGCAGAGGACTGGAAAGCAGATTGCCCATCCCATTCAGCTATCATCCCAGGCTTTGGCTAGAATGAGAGCAATATGCAAAATCTCCAGGAAGATCCTTCCCTGGCAGAAGATCTCAGTGTGGGCATCATTCAGAGCCCATCCAAAGGGAAGACCCAGATTCTTTGCTCAGCTAGAATGCCCAAGTTTCCTCCCAGAGCAGGTTGTGTTGCATCCACAGATGCCCCAGAGCCTGTATTTTCCACATAGCTCAGGGCTGCATTGCCAAGCACCAGCTTTACAAATACAGACTGAGCTTCCCTCCAAATTCCAGCCACAATTTATTGATTAAAAAAGCCTGTCTAGTCAATAAAGGCTCCTATGAAAAAGTTCCACTGCTCTGCACTCACATGCCGGGATCCGTCTGGCTGTGTTAGCAGCCTTGGCTTTTGATGCTTTCTGACAAGATGGATTTGTGGCCTTGACTTTTCCAGATCAGGAGAAACTTAATCCTAGAGGATAAAATTACAGACTAGTAAAAAAACTCCACGACTGGCCTCATTAACTGCCATGTAAGAAGTTCAGAGGCTTCTCAGCTAGAAGGCAGCATCTACAGCTGTCCTTGAGGGAGAGGCAGCTCTGAGCAGACAGCACAAAGCCCTTGGCAAACACAGTGCTCCTGAAGTGCATGACACACTTGTGGCACCAGCCAGGCTGCTCCATCCTCTGCAGACAGCAGGAAAAGGGCAGACGGTCCCAGGTCTCCACCTATAAAGTGATTTGGGAGAAAGCAAAGATAATGCCCAGTTCTGGCCAAAAGGTGTCTGGGCAGATAAAAATAAAAATTAAAAAAAACCCCTGGAACAACCATATGGAAATGTGAATTAATGAAATTTTTCAGCAACTGACTCAACCCTAATTGAGAGTTGAGAACCCTCCACCTCCCTTCTGCTTTCCAGGATACAAAAATGACACTGGTAGGTGGAAATAACTACAGCTGTCCCAGGGAGAGAGAAATCGGAGATTCTCATCGAGGGTAATGGCCAAAATTAAGCACTTACTTGGTGCTATTACACAACACATCCCAGGAAGCAGCTTCCAAAAACCTGACCTTCACTTCAAAGGCTTCTTTTTGAATCATCTCTTCTCCGGCTAACAAGTGAAATGGATTCAGCACTCAAGAAGGGCACTCTGGGTGTTGAAAACATCTTTACCCATGTGTTAGGTGCAGAAGAGGCAGGGGTAATGTTCACATATTTATCCAGCTCTTGGCTAGACCTCAAGCTCCTACAGCTTCCTAAGGGCAGTGTCAACTCCTCCTGCTGCTCTTTGTGTTTGCCAGTCAGCACTCTTAAAGATGATTTTAAGACTTATAAAGGGAGTGCAACATGGTTGCATGGAGACTGCACTGACTCTTTTCCGATTGGAACAGTATTTTCTCTGGCCAGTCTTTTCTCCCAGCCCACCCCAGGTTTTCACAGGGCAGTAGCAGCACAGCTTGCACACAAGAGGGTGTCTGGAAGAGCTGGTTACCATAGCTATATCCATGCATCCCAGCCATCCAGACACATCACAACTGTGAAGTTATATAAACAAGACACTCCTGAGCCTCAATTCAGAGCACAACTTGCAAGTGTACAAAACACTCAGCCTTCAGAGTTGGCCTCTTCTGCTGTCTTTTATAGACACGATGCTGTGCACAGGTTCCTCTGCAGAGCAGTTCTGCTCCAGAGCAGTTCTGTGATGCCGGCGTGGTGATGTGCACAGGTTTTATAGAGCCATACTCTCCATTCCTGCCCTTTCTGTCGTGCAGACACCCTCCCAGGTTGCCTGCTGGTTCTGCTCCGCTCCACAGCCCCATGTTCCAAGGTCCCAGCACAGCAGAAGGCTCTGAGCGAGCTGCCAGACTCTGCATTCTCCTGCTCTGAGGTCTCCAACAGCCCCACTCAGCAGGCTGTGCTCCTGCTCTCCTTTCTTTGAGGATTACAAACTGTTCTGGATGAGGGCTACTTCTTTTTATGAATGTGGTCACTGCCCTGGGAAAAAAACACCCCAGAGCAGCCAGGATCCCTTGAGATCATCAGAGATAAAGCCTGGGAGTCTCTGCTGAGATCTCACCTGTGCTGCTCGGACATGGCATCCCAAACCCAGGGCTGCATAGAGGCAGGTGAGCTGTTTACCTGTTTGTTGATAGTTTGTTCAGACAGTACCCCACAGTGTCCCCAGCTACCCCGATTCAGCTGTCAGAGCACACCGAGCTGTAAAGTACCAGAGAAAAGGGGCCAAACCACAGTGTGGGAGCCAACACAGAGCAGGACAGAAGATGAAGGGTGGGGAGAGGGGCAGAGCCTCCTAATCCTTCTATGATTTGCCATCAGCAGCACAGAGCCAGCAGCACGTTGGGACAACACCTCGTTCATATCCTGTCCCCCTCAACCATGGGGACAGCAAGTGATGCTTTGTTTCTCTGCATCTCCCCAGTTCCAAGACCCACTTGGATACTGAAGCACAGGCAGGAAGAGGTGGATTCATGCTCAAGGACACAGCTCTTGTATGTGCTGTGACCAGGTCCAGGGCTGCTCACCCCAGTGGTGGTGAAAGATGGGGAGATGCAGACTGGCTCAGTGGTCAGCCTGAGGGTCCTGATGGAGGAGTGACCACAGGACAGGGCACAAAGCTGGGGAATCCTGGACCTGTCTCTGCCCTCACAGGTGAGTACTGCCCCATGCTGAGGCTCTCCTGCTGACATTCACAGCTCTTGTGACCTCAGGAAAGGAATTGCATCTCTTTGTCTTGGATTGTCCTTGCCATTTGCAAATTAAGAGAGAGTCCGTTCCTATGTCAGAGCATGCAAGGTCTGACTTATCACCAGCAAAGTTCTTGGAGATACCCTCAAAGCCCTCCCCAGCCTCCTCACCGTGCCCAGTGCAGGCACATGGCACCCCCTCAACCCCCAAAGATGGGTGTTCAAACACCCAGCAGCAACAGAGATGTGGGCACAAGGGAAAGAAAATTGCACCAAGGAGAGAACTTTGAGAAAGGGACTGAGAACATCACAGCAGCAACACAGCCACCACCCCAGGAGCAACGCAACCCAACCCAAAAAACCCCAATCCATCACACAGCCAAGACCAGCCCTTCCTCCTTCCCCAGTCATCCCCCAAAATGTTCTAAAAACACATCCAAATTTTTTTTTTACTTTTAAACCTTGCGTTACATAAACTCACAGCAGCCTTCCCAGATGCAGGTGGGTCCGACCTCCCAGGTGGGCCCCAAAGAAGGTCCAGGTGGTGTTAAACCAGGCATAGGTCTGCCTGTTCCCTCCTGAGGATTTCACCCTTCAGCTTTCAGACAAGGCCTCCCAGCTTAGCTCCCCAACTCTCAACCCTAACACCGGGGCAAGGATCCTACTGTCATCCAGCACAGGCTGGAAGATGCTGCACTCCCCATGCAGGGCTGGCTCAGGCAAGGGGGGCTCAGCTGGTCCAGGGGGCCTCCTAAGCCAGGTCCACAACAACAAGAAGTGGTGATAGCCCAGGTGAAGAGGTGATAGCCCAGGTGAAGAGGTGATAGCCCAGGTGCCATGTCTGGCAGATGCAGGGACACGGCTCAGAGACATGAAAAGCACTTTGCACCACAGCCATGCTATCCCCTCATCCCTCCCCCTCATCCCCTTTGGAGCTTCTTAACTTCAGAAACCTTCCTCCAGAGGAGTGTTGGAGTGACAGAAAACATTTTCCAAGCCTAATATCAGTTCCAGATGTTCACAGCCATTTCAGTTTGTACCTCACCCTGTAAAACACATTTCTCCCTCTCCCTCTCTCAAGTGCAGCGCCTGCCTGGTCCATGACATAATGCGCTGGCGGCTCGGCCGCGCGCGCACACACACACACACACACACACACACACGCCCTGCGAGAGCCCCGTGTTCAAACAAAGAGCATCACTCAACTACAAAGCTGTCGCACACATGGAGTTATGAGTAATTTCCACAAGTTTTAATAAACAGTTTGGGATGTAATTGCTCTCCGTCTTCTCGGCTGGCTCCCGAGCGCGGAGCCGCTCGCTCCCCGCGCGCGGGTGTTGAAAACGTGGTTTATTTCACACACAAGTTCACCTCTTCTCCACCTCAGATGGGCCAAGGGCTGTGTTTTTCTAAGCACCAGTAACAAGCCTCTTAAAAACCCTCACAGAGCCGAGGGCAACTGGCCCATGCAGGCTCCTGGCTCCCTTGGCCCTGTCCTGCAGCATCCCTGTCTCAAGTGGAGCTCAGCAGGGAGCAGAGGGGACCCACATTAGACCAGTCTCAAAACTCCCTCCTGACTCTGCTCCAAGAGCAAGAGGATCAAATGTTTTCTGGCTCAAGGAAATGGTTACAACTTCCAGTTGCAGAACAAGGTGGAGGCCAAGGAGTTTTGCAAGAGTGAGAGACTGGAGGCTTTTGAGGGGCAGGAGGAAGGCAGAAGGCAGGTGAGGCTGGGACCAGGTACCACCTAGTTTGCCACAGGAAACAAGAACAGGTTGGCAGAGCTCTAGCCCCTGTCAGTGCCAGGAATCCAAATACAAAATGGCTACAATTGCAATAAACCAAACAAAACCACTGTCCAAGTACAAATACTCGTTCATTTAAACTCAGGAGTTCCAAGGGATGAGTGGCAGCATTTTCAAGAGCCCTAAAACCTTACCAGATCCTCCCGGCCCAGAGCTGGCCCGCTCTGCAAATACCTGTGATGTACCTCCTAACAATGGAAACAACCTGCTCCTCCCTGCCAGCAGCTGGGAGACTGATGGGGAAGGAAGATCTGCCCATTTCCATCAAAACACATCCAAATTTCATATCCCACACTCCCCTCCCAAAGATTCTCCCTCTGAGGCTGAGTTATTGTTTTTGTGGATGCTGCTCAGATGGGAGAAGCCATGGTGCAGCAGGATGGGTGGGTGATGGTGGTCAGGGGATATCCAGGGCAGGGTTTTTGGCTGTAGAGAGCAGTCAGCACCTCTGCAAACCCTACACAAGGTATTTGCAGGAATCAAGTCATCTGGCATTAGAGGCCTGTAGGGTAAGAAAGGAATGAAGGCAGGAATGTTGTTTGGTTATTAACAACACAGAAAAAAAGGGAGAGATTTAGGATTGGCTTTTCTCTTTAATTGTTAATAGGGTCATTCTGTCCCAAACAGTCCCCCAGAGCAGGCAGAGGGGAGGGAAGCTCTCCACAATGAATTCAATTGCCTGTCAAACACATGGCAGTCATAAAAGGAAAATAATAATAATAATCTGCATTTCCTACTCTGGCTGCCAGGCAAAGATCCAGCCACTTCAAAGGAGAAACCCCATGTTTCCCTGGTCTGGCCTCACCTGACTGATGTGTGAGCAATCTGGAATCCCCATCCAAAACAAAGCCCCTCCCTTGGTGGCTTGTTTTCCTTCTCCGTTACTGCAAGGTGCCACTCCAAGATAAAGAACAAACCTTCCTCCACGCCGTGAAACCAGAGTCGTAACCCAGGCTCCAGGGCCACATTGGGCAGCTTTGGGAAGGGATGCTGGCAAGATGTAGGAGAAAGGTCCCATGGGGTGGGACTGGGGTACGAGTCAGGGACCTCCTGCAGGTCTCCTGTTGGTGGAGACCCCTGCTCCTTCCTGTAGGGGTCTTCACAAACAGCTGGACCCCCCCAGCAGGTGGGGACCTGGCTCTCTCCAGCAGAGACAGGACAGCTCTTGTAGGACACCATTTTTGGATATGGTGCAATCTGTGCTGCAGAAGCAGAATAGATGGGCTTGAGGTGAACAGAGAGGGTGGAAACTTCCCTGTGGCTGCGAGGTCTAAACAATCTTCCTGAGCCTGACTTCCCAACAGGGAAACAGCTGAACATCTTGCCAGGGTGCCCTGGGAGCCCATGCAAGTCTGCACACGGACCATGGTGTTTCTGCATCCCAACACCAGCCCTGTCCCCGTCAAGTCTCTGCTTTGGTCAACAATCCAGCTGCCCTTGACAACTTTTGTGAGCATCCTTAAAAATCTACATCCAAAATCCTCAAGCAAAAAGCAGTAGGTTCTGCTTGGCTTTCCCTGCAGCACTGCCATCACTCAGGGTCTCAAATCCTATTTTCTGAAATCCATCATTGACTCATCCAAATCAAATCCCATCCTTCACAGCCCTCTGCCTTGTCCAGCAGCTCCTGGAGCATGGATTGAGTTGCTGACAAGGCCTTTTTAAGGTGTAGAGCACTCAGTACAAGCCTGAAAACTAAACTCTAACACAGGGAAGTTTTAGGTTCTCCCAGAGAAATGTTGTGCTCTTTAAATGATCTCCCTAAATATTGCAGGCTTTGAGCTCTTTTTTTAGGTGTGTAAGACAACTGAAAATTTCCTTTCAGAGGTGGGTCACTGGTCACTCACTGGAACAGACCAGTAAAACCCTTGAGCTGTTGAGGGTTGACCTTCCCCTACAACCACCACCCTGTGGCATTTCAGACTGGTCAGATCAATACACACTTCAGAAACTCCAATTCACAGCTCTCCTGCCCAAAAAAGGGAAAATAATTTCCCTCTGCCTCACGGTGTTTTTATAATTTCCCTTCCCCTCAAACAGCCATGTGTGCAGAAGATTCCAGAAACCTCTCCTAAGTGGTTTGATACCTCATGTAACACCTTGGCTCTATGTGCCATTCTCCACCAAAGCAGCTGCTCCCGGCCAGCTGGGGCACAGGAAGCATGGCCAGGAGCCCTCTGCACCACGAGGAGGCTGCCCTCCCTCACACCCACCTGTGTAAAGGTCTGTGTCCGTGTACTCATCCACCTTCTTGTGCTGCAGGACGTAGTCTGACACCTTGGTGCCGATGGCAGGCTGCACATCCAGCCACTCCAGAGACACCACGGTGCTGGAGGGCTCCACGTTGGGGGAGAGCCGCAGGCTGGGGGGAGACAGAAAGAAAACATGACTGAGCTCCCTAGAAAGGAGAAATGCCCACATTCACACATGTGGGTGTGCCCCAAGGACAGAGGTCACAGGGGCACAGCAGGCTCCTGAGCATCAAAGAACTCCCAGCTGAAGTTGAGTTGAGTCCAGCCTATTGTAATGCACGGCCTTGGGAGCCTCCTCCTGCTTCTGGAGAGGGAGAACTCATGCAACCCCAAATATCTCATCGAAAGGGGCCTTCATTGTCTGGGAGAGCTGCTGAACTTCAGCAAGGTAAGCAAGGACCAACACCCCAGGTGCAAAACAGGAGAATCCAGGCTCTTGAAACACAGAAGAGCTAAGTCCCCAGGAGGGGAAGCTGAGGGCTGCATCACCAGCGAGCAAAGGTGATGGAGGGAGAGAGAGGGAGAAGCAGCATGAATTCACCCAGCTGCAAACATCTGAGGGGTGTGGGTGAGAGCCAGAGAGGGGCAGCTGTGCAGGAGCTCCTGCCCAGAGCAGGAACACTGTGGGCTGGGATGAAGGCAAAGGAGCTCTGTGCTCCTGGCTGTGCTAATGCAGAGGCATCCGCTCCCCCTGCTCCGGGGTAGATGACAACACCAAGTACAGGGCTACGGAGTGTCTGGCTCCAAACACACAGCATGTTTGCTGGACTTGAGATGGGAAATGAATCCCCTCCGAGGATATTGGCTCACTAAGAAGGTGTTCTGCTCCTTGTGGCTGGCTGGAGCCAGTCTTCCTGCTTTCTCAGCTAATTTCCCATCAGTTTGCTCCTGATTTGCTCTTGCTCTGACAAGCCACAATGAATTGCACTGTAATTCCATTTCTTTCAACATTTGAAATCCCATTCTACAAGCCCTGCTAATCAGGTGGTGAAAATCTATAAGGAAACCTTCCAGGGCCACAGCCAGAGCCAGGATATCCTAAAGGCATCAGTCACACACTGAGGAGGGCTGGACTGCAGCCCCCAGGCCCAAGGGTGCAGAATGAGGTACCCATGGGCTGAGCTCCTGGGAAAAGGGGTGGTTCTGGGGGCTGTGACCCACGGGAAAGGGGCTGGGGATCCGTAGAGGGCTCACAGGGATACGTACACAGGCGGAGGGAGAGGGCTGCAGTTCGGGAGTCCGTTCTCATCGAAGGCGTTGAGGTCACACCTGCACCAGTCTTCGATAACATCACCTTTCCCAGAGCACCAGTATGAGCTCATCAGGGCTCCCTTGAAGGCCTGACGTGAAAACAAAAAGCGTGAACATGTGTGCTAAAGACTCAGTGAAATCTGGCCAGTGGCTTGGCTGAGCATGGGGGAAGCGTGCAGAGCCCTGGGATCGGGAAATACAGGATGGGTTGGGGGGTGTGTTCTCCCCAGCTTTGCCATGGCCTCTCTGCCTGGCCCTGGGCACGGCCCTTCACCTCCCTCCTTTAACTCCCACGTACTGAGTGATGCTGGCTCATCCCCGAGTAGTTTCGGAGTGGGGATGGGAATCTTCTGCAGGGGAGGACTGAGCAGCCTGAGGAAACACAAACGTGAGTCCCTCTGTGACAGTGAACAGAACACACACGGTACCTGCACACTGCTGCTGTGTACAATTAAATTCTTCCACTCTTCCCCCTGCCCTTCTGCCCAGCTGTTCCTGTCCCCCTGAGAATAAAGTAATGCCTACACTCCAAACAACATAGACCCCTTCCATCCTCCTCACAGATCTGTTTTTCACACAGAGTGCCCTCCTGCAAGCAAACTCTGCTTTATTAACTTGTCTAAGGAACACTCACCAGCAAAACAGCAGTACCTGGAAGGAAAAAATAAAACCTGGAAAATACTTGCAGGATGTCCCCAGGAGCCACACTAACTGCTCCTAATAACACCAGTGAATCACTGGAATAGTAACTGGCCAGAATTGGCAAAGCCCTGCAGGCCTGACCCCTCAGAGTCCCTGCTGTGCTCACCCCACAGGGCGCTCGGTGTCAGTCCCCACACCACAGGATGGGGCATCTCTCCCTCCATACCCTGCTGTAGTTTGGACCACATGGATTTATGGTGGTTTATCCCACTACCCTTCACCTGTAATTAAACTTCCAGCTTCAAAAGCTTCACACACACAGAGCCTAACTCAACCCTGCAAAGCCACACCATCCATCTAGAATAATCAGAACACCAAAACACCAGCTGCTAGAACAAAGCTCTGTAATGCTTTTGACCTTTCAAGAAGAACATTTGGAAGCTGAAACACATCCACAGGTCCTCATCCACATGGAGAAGCCTTACTCGTGGCAGCACTGTTCCTCCCACAAAGAGCTGCCTGTGGAAGACTGGCCCTGGTGATACGGCCTGTGCTGCAAGGGTACGCCTAGAAATAAAACTGTGCCCTTTGAGGAGGACAGGGACAGCTCAGGCTGCAGCACTGAGCAGAAAACTCCAGGAAAAGCGCCATCCCAGGGAGGTTTCTGAAAGGAGGAGGTATAAATAGAGCCTGACGTCAGGGCTCCCATTGTCCGGGGCTTTGTCGCTCTCCCCAAACACCCCCAGCACCTTGAACGTGGCGCCTCAAGGCTGCATAATTTTCTGCTTCCAGGCATTTACAAAATGGGACTGTTCCAGATGGAAAAACTGGAAAAAAACCCCCAAAATCCAAACCCTCCCAAAAACCCAGGGAAGGAATGAACATGTGAAAGAAAGAAAATGTGACATGATTTTACTCTGTTCCTTAGAAAGTAATTGAAGTGCTGGGCTGGAAAGGGCATCCAAAGTAATTGGAGAGAGGGATGAAGAGAGGAGTTGATCTGACACCCAGATAAATGGATGCAGACACACGTCTGCAGAGAGAGAGCAGCGGGTCCGTGCAGGAAAGGAACGGCAAAGGATGTGTGCAGATGGATGGGGAAGCAAGTGCTCTCCCTAGGAAGCAAGATAAATACCCTCTGCTGAGGGCACCTGTGTGCACAGACAGGTGCTGCAGGCAGACAGATGTGGGAGATCCCGGGAAGGGCTGCACTGTCACACTGATGCCACTGCTCCACTGTCCCCCAGCCCTGACCCCTGTCACTCTGCACACCCCCCCCCCCTCCCCCCACCCCCCCCCCCCCCC
>VWZN01011568.1:219435-233396 GCA_013396955.1 Regulus satrapa | reverse complement strand
CCCCATGCACATCCCCAAATCAGGGGGAAAACCCCACCCGCACCATCCACGCCCTTTAGTAAATCCAGTAGTCAATTCCTTGTTTTTCCTTTTCCTGCCGTTAAGCACTAGCTGGATGAGCAATCCCCTGTGCTGCTCCTGCCCAGCCTAGCATACGTTTTAATTAGATCCTTCAGGTACCCAGCTGTCATCTGCCTTGTGTCACCCCTCGCACAAACGAGGTTAGGAGATGGATGCTGCGCTCATTACGGCCAGCACACCTCCACCTCTAACCGGGTTACCGGGAGCACGGCCGCCCCTGCCGGCTCCTGCCTCCATCCTGACTCATGCCAAGGCCAGGCTGGGAGAGCCAGGGCTTGCCCCTGGCTTGTCCCTCTGTGCTGGGCACTGGTGAGGCTACACCTTGGGTGCTGGGTCCAGTTGTGGGCCACTCATAGCAAGGACATTGAGGGGCTGGAGTGTGGCCGGAGAAGGGAACAGAGCTGGGGAAGGGTCTGGAGAGTGAGTCATGTGAGGAGGGGGCGAGGGAGCCGGGAAGGGGCTCAGCCTGGAGCAGAGGAGGCTCAGGGGGCCCTGGTGGCTCTGCACAGCTCCTGACAGGAGGGGACAGCCAGGGGGGTCGGGCTGTGCTCCAGGGAACAGGGACAGGAGGAGAGGGAACGGCTCTGGCTAGGCAGGGGAGGGTCTGGGTGGACTCAGCAGGAATTTCCCCATGGAAAGGGTGGTCAGACATTGGAAGGGGCTGCTCAGGCAGGGGGGAGAGTCCCTATCCCTAGGGGTGTTCAAGAAACAACTGACTGAGGCACTAGTGCTGTGATGTGACAAGGGGGTGATTGGTTAAATTGTATTTAAATTCAGTATTGGTGGTCTTTTGCTACCTAAATGATTCTTTGATTCTATGCCTTCTCTTGCTTTCCAGTGGAATTTCGAGCCAGTGACTTCTGGGATTTTCCCCTTGGTGCTAGGGCGTGTGTGTTGAGGGTTGGAGAGGCATCAAGAAGCACACTGATGGGGAGCAGAAATAGGTAAGAACACACAGAAGAAGGGAATGGCAGCTGCCACCCAACAAGGAGCCCAGTGGCACAGGAGGACCAAGAGCGACAGACAAGGATACAGTGAAGGTGCGGAGATCCATCCCATGGGACGCTGCAGCCTTTGGGAGAGCTCCAGGTGGGAACGAATCCACAGGGACCTTCCTGGTCTCTGGTGGCTGAGAACCACCTTCCACTCCTGCCTTGGGCTGGGCTCTCCACACCTCCTGCCCTTCCCTGCCACGCTCAGAAACGTGCAGCGGGTGCTCTCCTCCCTGCCTGGAGACAGCACCTACACAAATCCATCCCAAGCATGACCAGTTCCATTTAGGATGCTTCACCATGGTGGTCATGTTTTCACAGGCCCAAGAGGGTCTGCAATCAGGAAGAGCTTCCCAGGAGCGAGGGATCTGCTGGGAATGGCAGTGGCCCCCAGAGCACCGTCCTGTCCTTGCCAACCACTCCCCGGGACCCCAACACCCCTCTGTGCCCTCAGGCAATTTTATCTCTCATTTAAAAGTATCCAAATTGTATTGTTTCCCTGTGAGTCAGCCCATTTAGTTTACGTCCTTCGGTGCCAGAGGGGAAATTTATGAGATGAGAAACTGGCTCGAAACGTTTATTTTCTAGATGACGAGTCATGCCATTAGATATATAGCTTTATGAATCATAGGAACAGCATCTAATTTGCTCTTAAAGGTATAATAGGTCTGATTCCCCACACCCATGCACACACATATATTGGATTGATAGTTCCCCCCTAGGATGGCTAGTTCATTTGTTTTGACACAAGCAAGACTTACAGGACCATAAAGTCCCATCTTACCATAAGCTAAGCCTATTCATAAAAAAAAATATTAGGGAAACAAACGATCAGCTAAGCACATTTATCCTACACTCGATTGCATATGGATCTTTTTCCTGTTGTTATTTGTGCTCAGGGGGAGGCCATTTGGCCCCATTTTATAGCTGAGACACTCTGGAACAGAATAGAGAAGAACACTTCCTTTGTCCTCTGTTGGACCTGGCTGATGGAGGGAGAAGCATTAAGTTATTTCTGACCATGGGTTTTCTGTTGACATCCCAGGAGAGGAAAGTGAGAGAACATGAAGGAACCTTTCAGATCAGCATTTGCAGGACTCAGCACACACCACAGGGCTGGTGTTTGCAGATGGGATACTGGAAAGGACATGTGTTGTGCACTTATCTGTGAATATCTGGTCTTCTCCATGGCTGACAGTGATATAAAAATTTGCATCACTGAGTCTAGGGTGCACATGTTTGTTTCTGGAAAAATTAAAAAGGAAATACAGGGAGATAAAAAAAAAAATCAAACATCCACAGGTGAACACATAGGGTGGACAGAGGTGTGTTGCAGATAAAGGAGATGATCTGGAAGCTGAAACTTAAGTTCATTTTGGATTTTGCACTGATTTCCCAATCTCTGTTTGCTTTTCTGTTCTTCTCAATGCAGAAGGAGAGAAGGAAGCATGGAAGCAGGCTGAGCCATGCCAGCCATGTCCAGGGACACGGCAGCAAACAGACACATCCCGTCCCTTACTGTCTGCAGGATGGAGAGGGGCCTGCACACCAGCACCACCTTCCCTCAGGCCCAGGCAGGAGCCACTGGAGGAGGGTCAAGGCTCAAGAAGGGCTTTCACAGCCTGGACAGGATGCTACCATGATGGCAGGGTATCTGGAGAAAAAGCTTTCCATGCCCTTCCAGCAATGCTCAACGCTGCTCACAGGAGAAAAATGCCACTCCTTAGTCTGGACATCTCTGGAACGGAGGGATCAAGACAAAAAAGGGGAGGAAAGCTAAGGATTTCCCAGGCCAGAGACTCTTTCCAGGATCATGCAGTTCGTGTCCAAAAGGCTGCTCCAGGTTCACAGCAAAGAGGATGAAGGAGGTTTTGCTGTCGGCAGGTGACCTCATCCTGTGTTGTTCACACCCTCCCTGCCTCGGGCGGCCTCTCCCCCGGGAGAGCATCACCAGCACTTCATCCTGGACAGGGACACCAGTGCTGGAAGGGACCCAAGGCGGGCAGCATCCTGGCTTCTGTTACTTAGGGCATCCGAGGGAGCAGAGGACACTGCAAAACCTGGCAGCAGGGGGAATCAAAGCCCTGCCCGCTGCAGCCAGCCCCGTGCGGGGGAGCCGGCTCCGCTTTCACACCTCGGCACAAAGCTCCCCATTATGGCCCGAGCCGACAATGCGGCCATTCTTCCCCTGGAAACGCCAGCTGGACGCGGGCTGGAGCTGCAGCCCCCTGCGCCAGCGCCAGAGGAGGAGGACAAGGGCCGATTAGGCAACAACAAATAGAAAGAAAACACACCCCAGACCAAACCAAAAAACTCACCTCGACCACAAAAACACTGTCCCCACTGGCCCAGGCTCCCCGGCAGCTTTGGCAGTGGGAAAAAAAAAACAAAACCAAACAAAACTCCCTGGCTGTGTCCAGAAATCCCTGCTCCCCAAGCCTTCGGGGCTGCTTTGGGGAAGCCTTTGGGTCTGCAGGGAGGGCTGTTGTCCTCCAGCAGCTCTGCTGGATTGGGAGGAAACCGAGCCCTTGGGGACACCTTTCACCCAGGCCAAAAACACCCTGCCAGCCTGGGGACACTGGACAGTGGTGGCCGTGCTCTGCTCTGCTCTGCAGGAGATGGCTCCTTGGCAAGCCGCAGGCAGAAACGATGGGGAATGCTGCTCCAGCCTCAGTTGTCATCTGAGCTGGTGACCCCAGCACGTGAAGAAGCTGTGTCCAAGAGCCCTGCCAGGGTCCCAGCCACACTCGGGCTCCTGCAGAGGCAACGGGACCAGCAGCAGAGGGATGTGCCCCCCAGAAAGCCCCCACAGCAGGGGCTGGGCCACGTGTGCTGTGAGGAGGCCATGGCTGCAGCAAATGCTGAGATTACTCAATTTTCGAATTAAAGCAAGGTCCTAGGGGTCTCCTAAAAATCCAGGCTCCACATCCATTTGTCTCCTTAAATACACACAGCAGGAGTTTGAGTCCATTTCCCAGTAGGAGCGAGATTGATCTCTCCTGCCTCCCTTCTCCACACCCCCCTCACCACACCACCCTCTAAGCATTTCTGCAGCTGGCTGAGCTGCTCCACAGAAGCTTGTTTCAAGGATTTTTTTGGGGGAAAAATGAACAGACCACGAACAGGCCGACCACACTGCCCAACATACCTTGCCTTTCGTCCCCTCCACTAGCCACGGCTGCCCCGTGGCTCTGGACATGCACACGTTCAGCCCTGTTGAGGATGCTCCTGGGAGAGGATGGGGGAAGCAGGGTACTCCCTGCCTTCCTGTAAGGGACAAGGACGTTTGCAGATGATGCAGATCACAAAGACCTGTGCTCTCACTCTCAGTCTATGCCTCTGGGTGCACTCCAGGGCTGTGCTGGGCACAGTAAGAAAGATGGTGTCCACCCCACGGGGAGGGGGCTGGCAGAAATATGTTTAGGGTGGAGGAGGAAAGTCACCATAACCTGGGGTGACTCTAACCAGGGTGAGGAGCAGCTCTTCTCTCTGACTCCAGGATGTTCCCTAAAGGAAAAGCCCCTGGGATGACCACATCTCTCTTCTCTCCCATCACATGCACTCAACAGCATCCAGCCCTTGAGGTGCTGAGAGCGTTTTGCCAGCAGAAAGCCCACCACAGATAGAAGCTCTCTGCTCTTAGGCCTGGCCAGCCACTGGCAGTGGTGGAGGTTTCCTCCGCAGCCCTGCAGTGGAGAATCTCCTCCAGCTTCATGTGGAGGGACCACTGTGATGTCTGCACTGCTGCAGAGCACAAAGGAAGCAGAAGAGAGATGTTGGCATCGACCAAAACTGGTGCAGGACTCACAGAGCTCCAGAGAAGTCCCTGGAAGATGACAGCCACGGTTACAGCTTCTCTGTCTCTTTACTTTTTGAACTCACAGTGTGAGCACACAGACTGAGGAGCACTGGAGCTGCAAGTATAAAATACTTGGATTACTGGATCTCACCAGGTGACTGGGACTGGTGCAGAGGAGACTCCAGCACTGTCTCTGCTCCAGCAAGCTGTCCTGCCTGTCCAACCTGCCCCCCACAGCCACACCAGTCATGACAGCTACAGAAAAGACATTCAACAGAGCCCTCCAAAACTGCTGGAACCTCCAAAGCCACCTCCTTCACCCTGTCCAGCACTGCCACAGTCCCGAGCCACGCTGCAGTGATCAGTGAAGGCGCAAATTCTTTGACCAACACTATTAAAGCACAGGGGGAAATGAAGAAACTCCTAGCAGGAACTCATTCCATAGTGCTCACTTGCACACAAGAAGGAAAAGAGGGGCCTGATACTTTTCCTGATACTGAGATTGTTTCTCCCCACTGCTGGGAGCGGGAGCCATGCTGCGAGGACAGATCACACAGAGCTGAGAGTTTCCTTGAGGACATTTCCTTTGGACAAATGCTCCCTGGACAGCAAAAGGTGAAACTCCTGGAGCCCTTTACACTTTGGGCCCTTGCTTCAAAGCAAGAGGAAAACAGCAATTCCCACTGACAAGGAAATAAAGAGTTTTCTAACTCATTTCACATGGGCAAGTAATATATTTTCACCTCATCTCCTGCTTGGAAATGGTCAGTTTTAGCTGAAATCAAACATGCACACAAAGAAATATCACAAATCAGCCCACAGCAGACACCCAGCATGGAAACTGAAACCCCAGCATTTAAGAGTCTGGCAAGGTCATCAGCAACCGAGAACACGGCCTTGGACCGGGTTGTAGCTGTAAATTTTAAGAAGTGCATAACTCACTGCACTAAGGCAGATGAAAAGACAAACCTATTTAAAAAAATACACATGCTGAAGAGGGCAAAATGTCTTTACCTTTGTTTTGCTTCGTCTTTGCTGCTCAGCTTATACAGGGAAACTTTCAGCCAAGTTTATAGAAGTCAATATCCACCTTGTTAATGACCTTGTTATCTGCCTGTACAGCATGTCTTTGTGGACACATATGCAAAGAGAACCGTGTTTACAATTATTGTTGTTTTAACACTACAGAAGAATTAGGATGTGCCTGCAGTTCCTCTAAGGTCAGCACTTGCTGTATTGATTAAGAATCATCTACATGAAGGGAGAAAAGCAGGCAATGGGGCTCTCAGGATTGGAGATGCTGGACTTTGTTCAGCCCAGGCAAGTGAAAATCATGTTTATGGCACAGGACAACACCACTCTGCAGCACTCCTGGTTCACCCCCGACCTGTTTGGTGTTGAAAATGTGGATTTCATCATCCCGGTGATACATGAGATGTTCCTGGTGGCACACACGCTGTGAGAGCCTCTGAGTGCACCGGGCCACAGTTTAAACTTGGTGGTGTTCCGGCTCTCTGCTGGGTCTGGGGTGACAGGCTGATGTGCCTGTGGAGATGGCAGCTGCTTATCACCCCTAAATCCCTTTTTCTTTCATGGTAACTCTCCCTGCTCAGAGGGGAAGGTGATGCCCCTGCCCTCTATGAGCATCCATCGTGCTCGAGCTCACAATGCCACAAGAGGATGGGGACACCTTTGCACACAGGCAGCACTAACCCCACACCAAACCATCCTCTCCAGGATAGGGACATGGCCCCCATAAGCTCCACGTCCTCCAGAGAGCCAGCTACAGCTCTGCCCAGCCCAGGCTGCCTGGGAACAAAACCAAACAAACCTCCAGAGCGGAGAACCAACGCGATGACCACAGTGGCAGCAAGTTCCTCAGCAATGGTGGATTTCAGCTTTCAGGAACCAGGGTTTGTCCCTGCTTGTGGTACCAAAGACAGACAGAGAAGGAGAGAGAGAGAATAAAAATCCTGCAGGAGAGACTGGTGGAGAGAAGGGAGAGAAACAAGCTGGGGTGAAGGGATGGAAGGGAGCAGGACAGCCCATCAGAAGTGAGCAAGAAGGGGAAAGTGATGGAGATCATGCAACAAGGAATTCATGCTGAGAGCATGGGAATGACTAGGAAAGAGAAGTAGGGACAGGAAAGACAGAAAACATTCCCTGTGTCCTGCTGCAGCAAGGATGGGGACGGTCTTGGATGGGTTGTAGGGAGGAAGGGCCTGGTGTCAAGAGAAGCCAACAGCTGAAACAGCCAGACCCAGCTAAGGAGGGCGTGGTAGGGCAAGACAGCATGATCCCACCTGCTGCCCACCCCAGGACCTTGCAGTGTGGATGGCACAGAGTGACCTGTCCTGGCATGTGCTGCTCACTGCCAGCTCCCTTAGTGCCTGCTCTGGCAGCATCCCCCACCCTGCAGCTCCCCAGATCCCTCGCCCTGTCACCTCTTATCCCAGCCCTGCCCATAGGCAGCTCCCTGGGGTGAGGGGGGAGCAGACACACACAGCACCCTCACACAGGAACAGGCTCCCATGGGATGGCCCTCCACCCCTGGCCAAGCAGGTGGAAGAGGAAGAGGAGGTGAGATGCAGGGAGCACAGCCCCAGGGAATATTTCTGGGGTGTCTCTGGTTTGGTTGCTTTGTTGGGGTTTTGTTTGTTTGCTGGTTTTCCCAGCGCCTCAGCAGAAAGCACAATGCGGGCTGAGCTCCAGCTGCAGCTGATGGGGCCGGCCCTCGCTGGAGCCAGGGGAGCAGGGAAAGGAGGGAGGGAGGGAGGCTGCTGGTGGAACAAACTGCAGCTCCCCAGGACAAGGAGGAGCCCCAAGCAAGCCCAGCAGTGTCAGCAGGACTGGGATAAGGAGGAGGAGCAGGAGGAAGGGGAGAGTTTGCAGCCAGGCTCAGAGAGGCAGGATGGCATTGCCACCGGGGCACAGCACAATGCAGGGGCCGTGGAGGTCCTTCAGATCCTGCTGGGCTCTTCACTGCTATCCCCTCCTCGCTGGCTCTTGCAACCCTAAAAAATGTCTTCTAGCACACTGCTGCTGCTGGGAAGCACATCTTTCTTGCCTGCAGGAAGCCAGCTTTCCCACTGCACTCCCTGTAGCTGCAGTGCCTCACCCAGCACTGCCCTGGACATGCTGATAACAGGGGGTCGACCTCTACACAGGAACTGCCCAAGAGCAGGCGTGGGTGGGAAAAGAATGAAGGAAGAAAACATAGCAGGTGAGAAGGAGTTTGAGGAAAAGAGCCAGGAAGAGAGGTGAACTGAGGTGTGGAAGTCAGGCATGGCTTCATGCAAGGACCAAGAGGGTTGATGGGAAAGCAGGAACCAAACCAAGGAGTGACAGTCCCCAGAGGCAGTCCTCCAGAAACTTGGGTAATGGGAGAAGCATGAGGACTCTTCTCCCCATGGATGTGGGATGAAACATCAGCCCTGGTGGTCACACCTCCATGTGCCAGGATTGTTTCCTGACCCGCAGCCCTCTGCATCCCACCCACAGCTGCTGCATGCTGGCTCACTCCAGACATCCTAATCAAGTACAGGCTCAGTGCTAACAAGTGACTTTAAGCAGGCCTGTCATTTCTGAACCTGAGACTGGGGTCAGAGGGCTGCGGAGGGGGGTGGCAGTGAACTGAGAAAGCGGGAACTCAATCTCCACAGGATTAACACTGAAGCTCTTGCAGGAGCCCAGCCCCAGGGACTGGTGACCTCCAGCTGGGTTGGTCCATCCTGGAGCAACAGGGACCTCCTGTGGCTGGGTGATTGTCCCAAGGGGATGGTTCTTCCCCATGCTCCTTTGCAAGTCCACGCTGGAGCTCTGGAGGCCTTTGGCCACCTCGCCAACAGCTATGTCCGAGACCCTGGAGCCAGGAGTGAAGGACTGAGCTGGTGCTTGGCTCCTGGGACCTCTCCACAGGACACCTCCTGCACACCAGCATGGACACTGGCAATGGCTGTGGCCTATCCTGCTTATGGCACTGCCTTGAAGCTATGGAAGGCAGCGAGATGCAGCTCTGAGAGGGCTGTGGGTGGTGGGCAGCAGCACCTGCCAGCTCCATCACGAACACCGTCCCCCAGCACTGCCCTCCAAACACACAGGAAAACACCCTCGCCTGGTTCCCTGGCCCCAGGGAACCTGCAGCGACTGCGGAGGGCAGCTGAGAGGGGATCAGTGAGGTCACAGAGGTGGGGCTGGCCCGTCACAGGCTCACTCACCTCCCTGGTGTCGTTGTCCTGGATCAGAGCGTACAGAGGCACCACCCTGTTGATCTCCAGCAGCACCGGGGTGGGGCTGAGCTGCTCCTTGCCGGGGCGCCGGCACAGGTGGCAGGTGGACGGGCAGCGCCCTTTCTCCTCACAGTGAATCTCCACACCTGAGATGAGGTGGTCATCTGAGAGCATCTGTGCTGTCAGCAGGCCTGACAGGTACGTGATGAAGGGCATGGATTTCAGCTCCTTCTTGTTTCCGAGCTCAGTTGTTTCTGGGTTAGGGAGAGGGAAGAAACCAAACAGTATTAAACAAATCTCAGCACAGGCCTCTTCTCAAAACCAAACTGTGCTGCAGACAGGATAAATGCAATTGCTGAAGGTATAGGCCAGGTGGGAGCAGGAAAAAAGAAAGGTCAAGGAGAGAAGGAGAATAACGGGATGTGCAAGTCACTGCTTGGAAGGGTGAACTCTTCCGGACAAACACGTCTAAACTGACAGAACTGATTGCTCTTCTCTTTTCTAATTCACGTTCTCCTTTTATCTAACTTGCATATCCACTTTCTTTCTCATTTCTCCAAAATGAGACAAAATCACTCCAGTGTATGTTCCCTGCCAAAGAGAAACATTCCCAAAGGTACCAGGCCTAGGAGCTGAATGCATTTTATCCTCACCTTATCACCAGCCCCCTCTAGTCCTTGCAGTTCTCAGATCACTCTTGTGGGTGACACATTATCCAGGGCACTGAAATGGATTCAAAGAGGCTGATAATAACTCCGTGGAGGGATGGAGCCCCTTGGCAGTGGGGAAAAGCAGGTATGAGAACACTACCTCAATACCTCAACAATACCTGTTTGTGAGAACAAACTCACTGCATGGAAAACAGACACAGGCATTACCAAAACTGAACTGCCAACACTACTTTCAGGAAACTTTGAAACCCACTGAGATACCCACCTGGTGGTCTGAAGCACAAGGCAGTAAACCTGGAGAACCTTTGTTCTGTATTTATCTGAACTCTTGCTAAGGCCAAGGGAAGTATCACACTCGAGCAAAGGAGAGATGACTCCAATGTCTGTCCTGTACATTTCCATTTCCACTCTTTGTCTATAGCTGGAATGACCCAAGAAGGCCCCACTTTTATAAGCTGGTGACAGACCTACAGGAGAAAAGGCTTTCTCCATCTTATGTTCTCCATCTTATCTTATTTGTTGCCTCCAGCAACAAATTCCCAGTCCCGAGAGGCAGTGGAAGAAGAGCAAGGGCTGTCTCAACACGCTCGGCTTGCAGTGACACGCAGCTGATCTGGCAAGGCACAAGCCATTTGGAAATACAAGCAAACAGTATTCATTCATGACTCCCGGAGCCCTCGAGGGTAGGGACAGCCTTTCCCTGCTGTCTGGCTGTCAGGGAACACTTCTGTGCACAGGATCAAAAGTGTCACGGGGAGAATGAGTGAATTCCAGCCAACCCGGTGGAAAAGAAGGGGAGCAGTTGCTAAGATAAATTAAAACAAGGCTGTAGGGAGATGTTTCAACATCTAGGGAGACACTGGTGTACACAGACATGGGAAACAAAAGTTTGAGCTGCTTCTTGGAGAGATTATTTTCTAGAAGATCAGCTCCAGGCAACTTCAAGTCTTATAAGGAAAAGACATGAAGCCTTGAAAAACAGGGTGGCAGAGAGAAAAGGAATTTATAGGGGGATACCATGAGCCTCTTCTCACTTGTCAGTAAGAGTAACATCTTCTAACATCATTACTAAAGTACATGTAGAAGAGAAAGGAAATAATTATACTTCTGGGCTGCAAAGCCTCTTCACCAGAGCTGAAGTAGCGTTAGAGATCCTTCATGGAGAAGAAAGTTTTGGGGCCATGCTTTAAGGGAGAACATGAACACATGGATGAAAAGACAGGCATGACTGGCAACAGGATATCAAACCTTCCTTCTATTATAGCTAAGAATTATAGATCACTACAATCCAACCAGTGGGAGCAAAGCCATTTCAGGATTAGCAGTGCTCAGGTGGAGCAGCACAGGGGAAGGCCCAGAGTTCGGAGAATAAGGTAAGGTAGAAAACTGTGAGCAGAACAGCTCCCCTTCATCAGCAGCCATGGGCTCAGTGACAGATTAGCCACGAAGCCGGGTGATTCGTGGCAGACCTGTGAGCAGAGCAGGCTTCATGGCTGAGGTGGAACTGGCTGTCTGCAGTTAATCCTCTTTAGAACAGATCCCAGCTGCACTGGGGAAAAGGATTCCTTTGCAGACTGACAAAGATCCGTGGTGCTCCCTTGTACGAGGGCTCTGGGTATAACTCCAAAGGAGGAAAAATGAAATAGGACTTGGTTTAGCAGAGGGAAACTGGCTGATTGTCAAATTGCCAGCTCTCATCCAAACACTTAGATGTCATCAGCAATGGATAGCAATTCCTGGTAGCTTTTGTGGGATGGATTTGGGGTGCTTATGTACAGCCCTAACAAAATAATCCTCCTGTCTCTGCTATTGGAACCTATCTGGGAGCAGCAGCAGCATGTCCTGCTCGTGAGCCAGCTCCTCCAGAGCCAGAGAGAGGCAGTAAGGAGGAGATGCTCCTCGTCTGCTTGCTCAGGTGCCTCATCCCTAGAAAGCTGGAGGTTTCCTTGCTGGATGCAGTACTTCCATCCCACACACCACTCAGGGCATCTCACACAGGAGGTTTTCAGATCCGAGAGGTGTTTTCCCTCCAAAATATATTCCTGCACCTCCATCATAATATAACAGAATTACAGCCTGGGAAGATGGGACTGGGGTCCCTCAATTTCCCCCTGCCCTACAGCTGACATGAGTTTGGGTTATCTCTTCAGCTCCCTTCATGCAAGGAGAGGGCTCAGCAGTGAATTGGAGAAGGCCCACAAGTTTTTGTAGGCTCAGCTTGGCTTTTATTACCTATATAGAACAGGATAACTGTCCAGGGCATTCCTGCAAAGCCCCTGCTTCACTCCTGGAGAAGGGCTTTGCAGGTGACTGCTGCCAGGACGCTCCCAAAGTCCTTTCTGGGAAGAGGAGGAGACTCAGCTGCAGCAGTGAGGATACAGGAATCCCTTATCAGCCCCTGAATCTGAACATGCTGTCACTAACACTGCTGGAAACTCAGCTGAACCCTGGCAACACCTGCTTGGGAGCAGAGAGCCTTGGATGCAGTTGGATGCATCACGGCAACTTGTGGGAGTTATAATTTTTTTTGTCTGAAATATGGATTGAAACTAAAAACAAAAACAAATACGAACAAACAAAAAAAAATCAACACCACCACAAAAAAAAAAAAAAAAAAAAAGCAAGCCCCAAAAGAACCCAAAAAACCCCAAATAAAGCAAAACAAAACCATGTAAAAAAAACCCCCAAAAACCCAAAAAGCCAGCCTGGTGCCAGGCATCAGGCCTTGTGTAAGAAAGAGAGAATGAGCAGCACAGGGTGTGCAGAGGTACCGTCTGCCTGCTGGGGTGCCTGGCTCCATTTCTGGGCTCCACCAGGGTTTTACAATCCCACAGCACGAGGTGTGTGCCTGCACAAAGGGGTCCCTGCTCGGGATGCAGCAGTTGCTGATGTGGGAAAATGCTTCCAGCATTACCAGCAGCACCTCCTGGTGCCTGGACACGAGGGAGCAGGGTAACACCACTACTGCAACAAAAATAACAAGCACAACGCCTAATTTGTACTGGAGTGCTGTTCTGTCTTGAGAGCTCCCAGGAGAAGATGGGTTTCCTAGTGGCCCAGCATTTCATGCAACACCTCTTCCAAAAAATCCCCAAGCCATCCCAAAACTGGGAATCATTCCACTTGCCACAAGAATGCAGCCATATCAGGGGTAGGATATGATCTCTCCTGAAGAGCAGAAATGCTTGGAACAAGGACAGGAACCTGTCCAGCTGTAGAGAGAACAGCAGGAACAGACCCAGGTAGGGATTCCTACAGGCTCAGCAGGTTAACCCTGCGAATACTAACAGACTGTTCAGCTGGGCTTGATTTAGGACCTGGGATCTGCATTTTATGCAAGGAAGAAGGAATTCTGGTTCACCTTTCCCATACACCAGCCTTCACTGGACAGACCTAGTGCCACCACAGGCAGGGCAGTGGGGACTTGTGGCCAGGACACATCCACTGACACAGGCTGCCTGTTTAACACCTGGTGGAATAAAACCCTTTTTGCTGCAAATCTATCCAAAGGGAGTTAGAAAGGAAATCAATAGATGTGTTTGCCTAGGAATTTCTCCTGTACTGACCATTGTCAGTGCAGTGGCCACCAGGTCTATGAAGAGCTTGGACAGATTTAGTGCTGCCCACTGTCAGTGATGGGCCAACGCTGCTGGGGCTGTGGGGAAGGTGTGGGCACAGTGTCCAGGGGAGTCAGTCACAGCCATCCACGCGTGCGGGAAGGATGCGACGGGACAAGAGGGAAAGGCTGGCAGAAAGCAGGGTTAGATGGGATATTAGGAAGAAACTGTTCCCTGTGAGGGTGGACAGGCCCTGTCCCAGGGTGCCCAGAGCAGCTGTGGCTGCCCCTGGATCCCTGGCAGGGATCCCAAGGCCAGGCTGGACACTGGGGCTGGGAGCACCCTGGGATACCAGGTTTCCCTGCCCATGGCAGGGGGTGGAACGAGATGGGCTTCAAGGTCCCTTCCCAAATCATGCTATAATTCCAGCCCTGGCTGAGGGGGAAACACCGCCCCAGCCAAACCAAACAACCACCGACAGCCCAGACCCGGGGTTCGGCGCGGCTTGGGCACGGGGTTCCTCCCGAGGAGCCGCTGCGGCACCTGCGGAACACGCGGCACGGATGCCACGTGGGAATGCGATTCCCGGGGCGAAGGCAGGAGCTGAGCGCGGCCGGGGGCGCAGCACGGGC
>VWZN01011568.1:127329-214828 GCA_013396955.1 Regulus satrapa | reverse complement strand
TTTTTTTTTTTTCTTTTCTGTATGAGCATAAAGAACTTTTCTTCCTTGCAGTTGTTTTCCTGCACAGGAACACACAAGAAACTGAAATGCACAGAATCTTTCCCAGCAGGGAAGTGAAAATGCTGTGTGCATGCAGCCATTTCTCAGAAAGAGCTGCGTGTTCACATCCCTCTGCCACTGTCTCTTCATTTCAAAGACCAACTACTTCCTTCTCCTCCTCCTCCTCTTCCCTAGAAGAAAGGTTTTCTTCCCTATTTTTTAGTGGCTAAGCAGTACAATAACAAAGGATTTGAAACCCAGTCTAGTGAATAATAACTTAATGATGTGAGCCCTGTTCTTTTCCTTTTGAATGGATGGCTGCTTTGGCAGGAGAGCTGCTGGGATCTGCTCCCTGCTGGGAGGGATGTGAGGGTGGAGAAACCTGGATTGAAGCTGAGCAGAAACCAGAATGGTGTAAAGCTGAACCAGGGGACGAGAACGAGGTCAGCGCTGCGAGATTGTGAAACAAGGAGAAATTAAACGCAGTTAAAGCTGAGTTCAGGAGCTAACAGTGAACACTGGGAGTATGTTTGGAGTTCGGATGTCGGGAGCTGTCTGTTAAGTCCATTATTGCTAATACCTGCCTGAGCTGTGTTTAATTGGCACGAAGCAGAGGATACTGAGATGCACTGGCACCAAACCTTCTGTGTGCCTTTTCAGCGTGCACAGTCACCCCCAGAACGAGTGGAAGCTGACAGAGCATTCCTGCTCCTTTCACTTCCTGGCAAATGTATGAAACCTTGAAAATGTGTTTTGGCTCCCTAGCAAAGCGGAGTGAACCAAGCACATTTATTTTGTTGGTATCTGATGTCACATCTGAACGCAGGTCTCCAGAGGTGATCTATTAATGTCCTAAAGCATCGCACCATCTGGTTCCTCCTTTGATGCACAGCATTTTGAATGCCTGGTTTAATCTCCCTGGGTTTCACTAAATTATGTAAACTCAGAGGCTTGGCAGCAGGAGATGGGCACCATGAGGAGATGATTCAGTCATCAATATCTACTGGGCTTCCATATTGGTGCCATTACACTTCTTTCAGTGCTACTTTACAAATTTTGCAAGTGAATAATTCATCGCGCTGGGAGCTGCAAGTTAGTTTTGAAATTTGCCCACCCTGAGATTAGCTATGACTAATCCATCCTTCCCAGCGTGGAAAACCTAACTGGGTTTCTCTTTCCGCAGGGTTAGGCGATAAGTCAGAAATAAATTGCATGTATACATAACTGCTGGTGGTGACATAAATCACATTTCCCTTTTTTCTTCCCGGACAGAATCGGAGCACCTTGGAATAGATGTGAGCGCTGGATAAAGCTGCCTTGGAGCACCATGGCCGCCGCCCCTTATCTCAACTCGGACGCGCTGCGAGAGGTCCTGGAGTGCCCCATCTGCATGGAGTCCTTCACCGAGGAGCAGCTGAGGCCTAAACTGCTGCACTGTGGGCACACCATCTGCAAGCAGTGCCTGGAGAAGCTCCTGGCGAACAGCATCAACGGGATCCGCTGCCCCTTCTGCAGCAAGATCACGCGCATCACCAGCTTGGCTCAGCTCACTGACAACCTCACCGTGCTGAAGATCATCGACACGGCCGGCCTGGGCGAAGTGGTGGGACTGCTCATGTGCAAGGTCTGCGGGAGGAGGCTGCCGAGACACTTCTGCAAGAGCTGTAGCTTGGTTTTGTGTGAGCCCTGCAAGGAGGCTTCGCACGTGCCCCCAGGACACAGAGTCCTCGCTATCAAAGAGGCTGCTGAGGAGCGTAGGAGGGAATTTGGGACGAGGCTCGCCAGGCTTCGGGAGCTCATGGGTGATCTTCAGAAAAGGAAAGCCGCTCTGGAGGATGTTTCAAGAGACCTGCAGTCCAGATACAAAGCGGTTCTGCAGGAGTACAGCAAAGAGGAGCGCAAGATCCAGGAAGAGCTGGCCAGGTCACGCAAGTTCTTCACCACCTCTTTGTCCGAAGTGGAGAAGATAAATAACCAGGTGATGGAGGAGCAAGCTTACCTGCTGAACTTAGCAGAAGTGCAGATAATGTCTCGCTGTGACTATTTCCTTGCCAAAATAAAGCAGGGGGATATAGCTCTCCTGGAGGAGGCAGCAGACGAGGAGGAACCAGAACTGACGAACAGTCTCCCGAGGGAGCTGACTCTCCAAGAGGTGGAACTCCTTAAGGTGAGCCATGTGGGACCACTGCAGATCGGGCAGGTGGTGAAGAAACCCCGGACCGTGAACGTGGAGGAATCGCTCTTGGAAAACGCAGCATCCTCCTTCATGCCCTTTAGGGAGCCTGACTTGGTGCAAGAGGAGCCCAGCTGCACCCCCCATGCCTCGCCAGCCAAGCCGAGGATGCCTGAAGCGGCCACGAGCATCCAGCAGTGTTCCTTCATCAAGAGGATGGGCTCCAAGGGCAGCCTGCCGGGGATGTTCAACCTCCCCGTCAGCCTGCACGTCACCAGCCAAGGCGAGGTGCTCGTGGCCGACCGGGGCAACTTCCGAATCCAGGTTTTTACCCGCAAGGGCTTCCTGAAGGAGATCCGCCGGAGCCCCAGCGGCATCGACAGCTTCGTGCTGAGTTTCCTCGGAGCAGACTTGCCCAACCTGACCCCGCTTTCTGTCACCATGAACTGCCACGGGCTGATCGGCGTGACAGACAGCTACGACAACTCTGTCAAGGTGTACACCATGGACGGCCACTGCGTGGCGTGTCACCGCAGCCAGCTGAGCAAGCCCTGGGGCATCGCCGCGCTGCCCTCGGGCCAGTTCGTCGTCACCGACGTGGAAGGGGGGAAGCTCTGGTGCTTCACCGTGGACCGTGGCGTGGGGGTGGTGAAGTACAGCTGCCTGTGCAGCGCCGTGCGCCCCAAGTTCGTCACCTGCGACGCCGAAGGGACCATTTACTTCACTCAGGGGCTGGGGCTCAACCTGGAGAACCGGCAGTACGAGCACCACTTGGAAGGAGGCTTCTCCATCGGCTCCGTCGGCCCGGACGGGCAGCTGGGACGCCAGATTAGCCATTTCTTCTCCGAGAATGAGGATTTCAGGTGCATCGCCGGGATGTGCGTCGATTCCAGGGGAGACCTGATCGTCGCTGACAGCAGTCGGAAGGAAATCCTGCATTTTCCTAAAGGAGGCGGCTACAACATCCTAATCCGGGAGGGACTCACCTGCCCGGTGGGGATTGCTGTTACTCCCAAAGGGCAGCTGCTGGTGCTGGACTGTTGGGATCACTGCATTAAGATCTACAGTTACCACCTGAGAAGATACTCCACCCCTTAAAGGCTGGGTTGCGAGCTAAGCCTGTCTTGGCAGTGGAGATTCTTGCAGCCTCCTTGCAATCCGACAGGAACCCGTCTCGAGCCTTCGGGAAGGTCGTGCCATAACTGAAGGGGATTTGGCACAGAGGTCATCATGTTCTGTGTTTAGAAACAAACTAGCTTTTGTGGTGGTGGTCTGTTTTTTTCTTCTTCTTTTTTTATATAAAATCCATACATATAAGAACAAGCGTGATGGAAGGGCTCCTTCCTTTGCAGACTGGTCACTCCGTAAACCTCTTCACCTCCTAATGCCACATCTCCTACACTTCCAGCTTCAACCATTGTGTCTTTCTTTGTGCCATAAACAATGACTGACTGCTCTAAATCACCTTCCCTTAGAGAACTAGCAGAGGCAAGCAATCCTGTGGTACTTGCAAGGAACTGGGTAGCAGTTGTCTGGGCAACTCCTAGAGAGAGCAATTTGTGCTTGCAGCACTGCATAAAACGAAATGGCCTCTTCAACCGCGCGGAGATGAGGCTTTGCTTCCACCCTGACGAGGCAGGGTTGTCTCTCCCATTTTTCTGGTGTTCAGCAGGTTGCCCCGTCGTGCCATTTGTGAATTGTGTCTGTTCCATGTGAAGTGAGTACTGTGCAATCGTGGGAGACCCGAGCTGAGGCAGAAAATTGCCCTCTTTATTCTTGAGTTGTAAGAAGACAGGGGTTTTATTACTAATCAGAGTTCTGTTAGATAGAAGGGGGTAAAAAGGGAGGGGGCTGGAGGAAAAAAAAAAAGAAAGAGGGGAAACCTAGAGTTGCTATTTACTGTTGTTTTACTATTAAATGTATCCTGGAAACTGTCTTTGGAAGATCTATCTGGTATCTAAAGCTTCCCGAGGAAGGGGGGAAGAGCTGAGGAAATAACTGGAAAATGGTAGGAAATGGGATTAAATGCAACGTATTGTATGTCCACCTGCACTTCACTACTCTGCATTCCAGACCACTGCACTTAGCAATAGGTTTCCACTCATCTGCATCTCCTCTGTGCAAGTTACTCACTTCTGAGATAGGGATGGGCAGGGGGGACTATTTCACTTCTGGTTTTTTTAAGACTTGGAAGCACATCCATTGGTGCACTGCCTTTTTTTTTTTCCCTTGCACAGCAAAATGCTACATTCCTCAGACCTTTGGTTTTTGTTTCGTTTTTGTTTTTTGTTTTGTAGTTCTTTTTTCCACGACACCAGCAGGCACCAGAGTTGCTGCTCATCACGGCTTTGGGCCAAAAGAAGCACAAAACTGCAGCTGTGTGAACCGAGGCCCCCACAGTGCTGCTCTCCTGGCTGATAAATGTGGACCTCAGTGTGGTGCTGCTCGCCCAGAATAGTTTATTGAAGGAAAAGATGCATTTAAATAGGGCACAGTGGTAGCATGTTAATCTGCCACAGATAATAGTTACACTGCGGTGCATTTATTTGTTGCCATCAACAATGTAGTTGCAAATTTGGGGCCAGGACAGACAATATAAAAGCTGATTTTATGGCGGCTGCCATGCTCCAGCAAATTGTTTGCTACTTGTCCTACAACATGTTTGCAACAGGTGATTTTTTTGATTTTTTTAAAAGCCCATATACTTTTCCCTGCTGAAACAGAAAAGAGAAACAAGTTGGTGAGCTGCTGCTGCTCTAGCTGGATGGCTGGCAGTTCAAGAAATTGCAGAAAAAGCGCTGGAAGCAGATTTTGGTGAGATTTGGGGGTTTTTTTCCCCCTCTCTTTGTTGTTCTCAGCCAGTGCTGAAGCAGTGAGCAGCAAACACAGCTGTGTGATGGAGCTTCCATCAGGGCAATTTCCAGTTTCTCTTGCTATAATGTGCTGGAAAAAGCTTGTGGAGAAGGGAGCTGGGGCAGGAGGTGGTTGATGGTGCTGAGGCAGCCCAGGGGACCCAGCTCCCCTTCCCTCCTGAGCTTGCCAAGGCTACCAGCGTTTACATCCCACGTTCCCTGCTCCTCTTCTTTGGGTGGGAAGGGGCAGTAGCCCAAGGATGTGACAGCAATTTGAGGAGCCTTTCTCATCTTGAATGTGTGTTTTGGGGAGGTGGTGATGATTACTGGGCTGTGCTGCAGTTCGTGGCGTTGTAACTGAAGACATTTTCCCAGTTTTAAGACAATGGCAGTTCCTCTCCTTTTGGTTCCTTTTAAACATTTCTGCTTCCAAAAACTGCTCCACACAGGAGGCTACTGTGGACCTGAATAATTAAAGCAATATTATCTATGATAATATGTACCTCTGTACTTTTCTGTTCCCGTGGATTTTTTTTTTTTTTTCAATAAACAGCACAACTACTAGCAATAACATTTCCTGGAGTGCTTGAAAAAAAATAATAAAAAATAAAAATAAAAAAAAGCTGGTCCAGTAAACTGCCTTTTCCTGGTTACAGATTTCAAACAAAGCTTCTGTCATCTGTTTCTCACTCAGAGGATTAAGAAAAACACCACCACCCTGTGAGGCACTGGTGGGCCAGGACACTGCATTCAGCGCCTGGGGCTCTGTCTGGCCTGAAACTCTTCCCGTCTGGGGTTTCAGGGAGAAAAGGGAAAATGAAAACCTGCCATCCCTCGCCCAGGGTGTGCACGTCCCCTGACAAAACTTGACTGCGAGATGATTTTACAGAGCTCCTCTTGCTGTGGTGCTCCCACACAGTGTCATGATCATCTGCCAAACGAGGTGAAATGGAGTAATTAAGGATTATGTTGAAATAGTTTGGCTTCTGCTCTGTACCTGGAGGAAGAGCTTGTCTGGTCATACGTATGTGTTTGGTTTTTAAAGATTGTGTAATAAAGGAGAAATTGATCCAATTAAAAGTGCATTTCAAACGGCTCATTTTCTTATTAAAACACTTCATCTTCTCCCCTCAGTGCCAGATTGGATTTTACAGCCAGTGGGGATTATACTGGGAGCACAGTGGCTATGAGACCCTTTTTATGTGTCAGGTTGCTGAGGACAAATCTGATCTTGGCAGCCTTGAGGAACTTTCCCTACCCACCTTCTAAACAAACTCTGTGGTTTTGTACCTTAACAGTGCCTCAAGGGCAAAATCTCCTTGTCACCTGATGTTTCAGAAGTCTGATTTGAGTTCACTGGGAGCTCAAAGGGACGTGGCAGCCTGGCTGAAAATTCCATCCCGTGTGTCCCTGGCTCATCCATGGTCTGCCAGTGGGAACCTGTGCTGCTCCAGGTGACTGGGCACATCAGGAGCCACGGGCTCACTGAGAAGGCCTCAGACTTTGGTGCTGTGAGGGTGTAAAACACCTGAGTCTCCTCTGTAGTCCCCTTCCTTGGAGGCACCAGCTGGGGCTCCTTCTGATGCTGCACCATGACTCAATTACTTTTCCATAAAAATTCTGCCATGGCAGCTGGGCTGGAGAGGAAACCTGGTGTGAGTGAGGGCGGGGGGTGCAGCTGTGAAGGTGGTGCCAGAGGGGCTCCTGGAAGGTCAGCAGGGACATTTCCTCCGGAGGTACATGCACAGCACAGGCAGGCTGTCCCCTTGTCCAGACACCTGGCTGATCTGGGTGAAGGGTTTCATCACTTGGGCTCATCTCGGCTCTTTAAACAGGTATGGGATCCTGGTTTATACAGAATTAATATCTTTAACAAATATAATAATTATATATCTATATCTATATATAGATATATAAAATTTATTAATAATCTATCCGTTATTCAACCCTTGCAGAACAGCTGCTTTGTGGTGCTGGGAGCACTACCCTGTAGCTTTATCACAGATTTTGATTTCTTAGGGCATAACAGCTGAGCCATGGTCATTGTTCTGGGCAAAACCAGGAGCCAGGGAATGAAGAGATGGGGAAGAATGAAGGGATGAGGAAGAGAGCCTGTTCCTCATCAAAAGGGGTAGAGCTACAAAAGTAAAATATAATAAAGCCAGATGCTTTGAGTTGTTCCTATTGTATAGCTTAAGTGATTTTTCTGGGTCATTACTCAATGTGAGGATTTAAAGTTATTTCATTTTGCACAACTAATTACTCAACTTGCCTGGCAATTCTGGATTACAATGAGCAGTGCATAAGGTCATTTAGCAGACTTACTCACAGCACATGTTTTAGTCTAAACTGAATTTCATGGCAACCAGCTAGATTGTTTTTACTCCTCTGAACAAAATGCTGAAATCAGAGGGTTTGAAATAATGACATAAACCAGCAATTAAGAGTGTTTAAAGAGTGTTAAAAAGGTAATAGAGTGGTTGTACATAGAGACAGATCTCAAAACCAGGGAAATTCTGTGTTCTACTTCTGACCAAGCACATATAAGGGAAACCCATTATGTCCTTTAACAGCTGAAAAAGTGGCTTTACAGCTTTCTTAATGCACCTGATTGCATCTAGGAAACGAAAACTAAAGGTTCCTGTGGACTAGTTCAATCTTAATTGCATTAATGGCAGTATCAGACCTGAAGGGGAGACAAATAGAGCCTTGAAAGGACAGGAGGGAGCCACAGGCCTGACAGAGAGGAATATGCACTGCTATTTTAGCAGAGCTCCAGGCTCTATCCTTTATTTTATGAAGGATATTTATGAAGATCTCCTGCCAAAACTGCTGAATTCACAAGAAAGCAGGGAAGCTGTCGCCTCTTGCAGGTAAATGCCATCCATGGAGTGTGGTCTGAGAGAAGAGAAGCAAGCACTGGGGAGGGCAGGGAGCAGAAAGGCTTAGGGAATGTGACAGGAGCTGCCAGAACACAGCCCCTCCACAGACCATGCCCATAAATAATCGATTACTGAGGGGGAACAGGGACATCTTTCCCATCTGCAACAGCCACAGGCTGAGCTTGCTGAGCACTCCATGTGGCCAGGGAACCTCAGCCCAGGGAACTCTATCTAGAGACCATAGGAAATTCAAGATAAACATTTCCCTCACTGTAGACCTAAAGTAACCTCTCATCTGGGCAGTGAAACCCTCTGGACCTCCCCCACCCAGACACACCCATCAGCATCTCTTCCTGCTTCCCAGCTGGGCCTCTCCAGTGGGAATAAGAAACTGGAACAGCTCTTGCAGAAATATCACCAGGCCAGTCAGATTTTGCACTCAGAGCAGCTCTTCCCCTTCCCCAAGCAAGCTCTCCTCCTCCTCACCAGCCAGAATGAGGAACCACAGAGCAACCAGCTCTCTGATGAATTTTATCGGTGAATGAAGTGGTTCCCAGCAGAGGGATTTGATGGATGCAGGGATCACTGTCTTCCCTGATGTACAATTTCTCGGTCTCTGAGGTGGGGTGACTCCTGGCCTCCTCCTCCAGGTTTATTATCATGGCATTGTGTGGTGAGGAATGGCCCAGGTTGGGTCAGCTGTCCTGGCTGTGTCATCTCCCAACATCTCAGCCACCCCAATCTAGTGACTGTGGGGACAGAATGGAGAAAAAGAGGAAGCCTGGATGCAATGGAGGCACTGCTCAGCAGCAGCCAGCACTCCGGGGTGGTACCACACTGCATTCTCCAGAAATCCACAGCACCACTGCGACAAAGCCAGTTCCCTCCATCCCGCCAGCCCCAGCACATTCTTACACACAGCAGGAGCTGGCTGGGGACATCACGTTTGTCCCAGCTGCCAAATGAAGGTCCTCACACAACTGCTACCAACTTAATGAGGCTCTGTCAGCGTTGAATGCTGGCTCCACTGGGGAAGAAAACCGATGCGGGCTCCCATGGCACAGATCAATGGCTGGGTCAATCTCAAGGTCCCTGCTTGGAGGCCACTCGATGTGTTAAAGCATTGCTTGGCTGCACAGAGCCGGAGCAAGCAGCCCAAAAAATGGGCTTTTAATCACTCTGCATGAAGTAAAATTGGAGTTTGCTTTGCCGCGCTCATGGGCTGAGGCTGTTCCCGTGAGGGAGCCTGGGGGAGGCTCCCATGCCTGCCCTGAAAGAACTCAGTGCTCGCGTTGCCACAGCCGTGCCACCGGGCCTGTCCCGCTCTCTCTTGCAGGATTCACTCCCGCAAATCCTGAGGAGCAAGGGCAGGCTGCTCGGTCACCTCATTTCCCTCCACATCCTCCTCACCCACCTGCAGGAGGAAGGGAACACTCGCCACTCCTGCAGGCAGAGCAGGCTCTGTGCTGTCCGTGGCAGAGGCGGCTCCCGGTGCCTGCCCTTGGCAGAAGGGAGAGCTCTGCAGACACTGACCCGCGTCACAGGCGCTGTGCCGGCGCTGGGGCAGCTCCAGCCCAGGCACAGAGCCAGCGCCTGCCCTGGCACCGGCGGCGTGAGCTTCTCTTCAAAACCGTGTTTTCAATTAGGGCTCGACGCGCAGATTGTGCCTTTATTGTTGGAGGCCTCCTCCTGAGGCCCGGCAATTGATTTATGAAGTTGATTAAAATATTAAAATAATTTTGTGCGGTGCTGCAAACACCCCATAATGTGCATTTTTCTCAGAGTTGGTGCTGTTCCAATTAGCTTGAGACTCTAATCTCGCCCTCCTCTTGTGACCTGTGTTAGTTTCATCCACTAACAAATTACAGTTATTCTGGCCCTACTTTTATATTTATTAGAGCTGATGCATATGTGTGCTCACTGAGCAGTTCAGAACGGGCTGGTGAGCAGCAGGGAGCCCGGCAGGCCAGAGCTGTTCTGAGTGGAGAAGGCATCCAGAAATGTCTAGCTGGAGCTATTTATTCCGTTCTGCCTTATGTCACTGGCAAAATGAGGGTAAATCAGTAGAGAAGTTGGGAATAAAATCCATCTACCATGAACAGCCAAGCTCTTTCTCTTGGCTAACTGGGATTTCCCGGGACAGAGCCCTGGGTTTCCCATGACACTTTCTCTGTCCACAAGCTGATCTGTCCCAAGACCCTGAACATCCTTAATGTCCTTCCAAGAGCATTTTATGGCCATCAAAGAGCTAAATACAACAGTCATCTCTGCCTTATTGCCCACAGCCCCACAGTTCAGCCTCACCAACCCCACCAGCAGAAAGCACAAGGTGCCCAAATGCTGGCCAATCAGGAGTGAAAGGTTTATGTCCAGGCATTACATGCAACCCCTCAGGGGATCCCTGGAGTACCATGAGTGCTTTGGTGCTTCTCAGGCATTTGGAAGGAATGCTCTGGATGCCCCACAAATGCCAGAGCAGCTAGGCACAACTCCAGGAGTGGGGGCAGGACCCGGGTGGGGAGTGAGGGATCCACCTTGGCCAGCTGCATACCATGGACTAAAAAGGAAATTATTCTGTCACTGAGGCACTGCTTTGCCTTCAGGCTCCTTGCCACGGTGGGGCTTTGTGGCTGAGCCCTGAGCCACCGCTGCCCTGACATGGCGGAGGTGGGAGTGAAGGAATGGGAGATATTCCACCACCAGATCAAGCACTGTTCATGTCCCCTCTGGCCCCAGAGCCGTGGAACAGCAGCAATGCTTGTGCCAGGCCTGGACTGCAGCAGCTGCCTCTCTTTCTCCTGAGAACTCCTTGTCTGGGTTTGGTTTGTCCCAGGTGATGGCGCTGGGACCACGGGGCACTCGGGGTATGCTCCTCACCAATACGCTTGCCCCTGGATTGCAGGGTGTTCTCCCGAGTGATTAATAACATCATGAGTACATAAACAACCCACCTCCACGTGCCTTCTCCTGCTAAACAGGGGCATTGCTATGGCAAACTCCATTTATCACTATTTAAAACCCAAACAAACGAGCACAGGGTGTTATAAATACACTTACAAGATGAGCTACACTGGGAAAACGGAGAAGAAAATGAGCCAAGAGCAAGGGAGGCGGCGTGTGGGAGAACACCTCTCTCCACCAGGTTCCAGGGAGCGAGGCTGCTCCTGGCAGTGCCACCAGAGCAGGATGCAAGTGCCCTGATGACCTCTGTCCCCATCAGCTCTAAGGTGGGATCTGTGATACACCACAGATGTTTTCTGAATAGAAAAATATCAGATCCAGGGCATATCCCCAACTCCCTGGAGGAGAGAGATGAATTGGCAAATGGAAGGCTACAGCGATAAGGGAGTTTTTATAAACATAACCTAATTGTATTACTTCAAAGTCCTGAAGTTTATTGCTCTGTTTAATGATGTGTCTCGTTATTTATGGTGTAGCACAATGAGTCTGCTATTGATTTAATGCACTTCCTTAAAGACTGTCATTGTCACAAGCAATAAAACAAAGCCATTCTGAGACAGCTCATTTATGTCACATCTCCATCAGCTGACCCCGGGCACACGAGGGCCACTGTGGGGAAGAGGGTCACCCTGGGCAAGGATGGAGCCAGAGTGTGGAAGCTGAAGGGCAGGAGCAGGCAGGGGGGCTCAGGGATGCTGCCAGTGACACTGTGCTATCTGACACTGGGCGCTCAGTTTGGGACAAGCCCCCTGCCTGAGCCGGCCAAGCAGCGTGGTGATGGTGTGTGCATGGGAAAGGGGGTGATGGATGGAAACCAGCTGATATTTGTGCCCCTGCCCATTCCCGTTGCCCTCCTCACCTTTCTGGTACTGGAGCCAGAGCTGCTGCTGGACCTTCTTGCTGGGGAAGTGGATGGTGCAGCTGAACTCGGAGCCGTACAGCGCCTCCGCGATGTAGTGGGAGCCAAACTGCTGGATGAAGGAGAGCAGCTCCTCCCGGCTGCTGTCCTTGTTCAGGATCTTCAGGATGTTTGCAAAGCCTGTGGGAGGGAGGCAGGGTTGGGCAGGTCAGCCAGGCAGGGCTGGCAGCCACAACCCAGGGGAAGGAGCCCCAGAAGTTCCCTGCTCAGGTCATACAAGGCCCCTCTTGGGTGCTCTTCCTCCCCTTTTGCCTCCCCCTGATACTCTGGAATCCACAACCTGTTATTACCCCGGGCTGTGGCTCTGACTTCTGTGATTCCTCTCCCTAAGAGATTTCTCAGATAATTTTACAGGGATGTGCACACACACACACACATACACCCCATCCTTGCCAGCTCGTCTGTTCCTCAGGCTGCTGGCACATTATTAACACTCTCCCCAGAGGATGTGCTTGGCCTTTGTTTGGCTGCACCCATAGCCAGAGATGTTCCATCCCAAGTGCAAACAGCCAGCACAACTGGTAAGTATTTTTAGGGAAGCTGGAGACAGCCCAGAGGGACATAGAGGGCTGGGCTGGTGGCAGCTCCCTGGGTGTGCAAAGGTCAAGGCATCGCTTGAGCAACATCCCCACAGACAGCAGGGAGCTCTGGCATGGGACAAGGACATGGACCCTCACTGCTCTATGGAGGTGAAATATCCTGGAGACACTGGTGACTTCACAGCACTTCAGCATCACTTAGAGCTGGCTGAAAGCACCGTTTTGGTTCACTGGTGGAACGGAAAACATACTGCAAGAAAATACGTCATAACTGTCACCAAAATGAGATTATCTGGCTGGCTGGTTGGTTGGTTTATTGAAAGAGGAGGCTGTTTTAATAAAAAAAGCCAGAAGAATTCATTTTGAGCTGAACCCACGTATTTTTTCCAGCTCTGAACAGGTTATTTCATTTTGGGGCTGTGCAGCCTGTTAGCACTAAATCTTTTTTTTTTTCTTTCTCCATTTAAAAACTCGTTGATTTTTAAATAAAAAATGCTATTTTGAAATGAAAAGGCAAAACATTTCAGGTCGCAACAAAATGTTTCAGCATTTCTGAAACAAAATGTGTAGCTATAAAAACGTGGCAGTGAAATGTTTTGACATTTGCAGGATCCTCCCACCCACCCCTTCTTCATCTGTGACTCCCTGCTTTATATGACCTGCTTTTCCAAGTGCTTTGGTTGCTTTTGAAACAACCATTTCTAAGGGACTGTTTTTTGGTGGGTTTTTTTTGGTTTTGTTTTTTTTTTTTTTACATACACAGCCACCCCAAAACAAATCCTTCCTGCTAGTTGCTTACTGGCTTCTTCCTCAGTTTGACCTCACCTCCTGCTGCACAAACTCCCTGTCTCAATTTCCCTCCCCCTGTAAAAAAGGAGGTGACTCTCCCTGCCTGCTTCTTCGGCAGTGCTGGGAACAGAGCACAGAGGTGGGAAAAGTCAGTGGGGTGCTTGGGGCAGAAAACCACCACCCACCCATGCAGACACACATCTCCCTGCCCCTGGGATCCCTCACCTGCAGAGAGCGTGATGGAGCTGAGCTTCACCCTGTAGAGGTTGCTCCTGACCCGCCAGTGCTGCACCATGGGGTACCCCATGGCCTCGTCGTACTTGATGTCCCCTGAAAGAAGAAACCAGGGGGGTGACACTGCTGAGCACGCTCCGGGGAATGCTCCGTGCTCCCACCTTGCTCCTGCTGCAGGGGTGAGCAATGGGGGCTTGAAGGGCTGGAAAGCTCAGCAGTGATGCCGTGGGGTCCCCGGGCTGCTGGCAGGAGCAGCACTGGGATGGCTGTGACTGCCAGAAGCTCACAGGCATGGAGATGCTGCGGGGATGGACTCACACACCCCTCAGGTCATTCCTGCCCCAGGCACATGGGAAGGATGGCACAAAGGGGGTGATGATGCCCCTCAGGAGCCACACTGGGATCCAGGGTGGGAGAAGAGACTGCTCCTCCTGCGCTCTCCCCTGGGATACTGGACCCGGGGGCAGCTCGTACCTGTGAGGAGCTGGAGATCAGGAAGGGGCTCCGAGAGGACGCCACGGCACTGCTCCTCCACGGGCAGCGGGATCACCAGGAGCCCGTCGGCCAGCTGGGGGAAGTCCTTGATGAAGTTATTCTCCCTGCAGAGAGAAAAAGACAACTGCAAAGCAACGATGCAGGGCACGGCCGGGCAGCGGGGCTGAGCCGCCCTGGTGGCACGGGGACAGGCGGCTCAGGAGGGCGGGGGACACCTCCTCCAGCAGGAGCCCTGCCAGGGGATGGGGTTTGCAGCCTCCCCACCAGCCAGCCCTGGCTGTGCAGCCCTCTGAGGTGATGCCTAATGAGCTCCCCAGGGACTGCAGCTCCATTAGCGCTCCAGAAATACGGAACCGCTCTCAGCCTGGGGACCCGGCCACTGGGTTTGGCCCAGATTTTCAAAGCGGGCCCCTGGAGAGGGGGCAAGGAAAGAGGAACGGCTGCTACACCCCGAAACTGCCCCTTTCCACACCTGCAGCATCTTCCTGTGCGCAGTGACCAACTCTGCTGGGGCTCCCCAGGCAGCATCACCACCCCCACAGTTTTCACCCCCCTCCCCCAGTGATTCCAAAAGGCAGAAAAAGTACATTTTACAGACAGACACACAAAAAACCCCCCCCACTCTCGTGTACAGCTCACAGTGCAATTTTACCACATATGCAGGATCTTTTCTAACCTTGGCAGGTATAACATTGTATAATAGGCCCCTAATGAATTGTTTCTAGAACAACGGTACCAGGGAAATTATTTGAAATGGTGAACAGACAGGTCTCTGGGAGATGAGCCTCCCCCGGTAAGTGAAATGCCTCGCGCCTGCGCCGAGGAAACAGGAGGGGGGATTTTAAATATTGATCTTAGAGCCAAAATATAGGCCAGGAGGCTTCGCATCCTCCGGGTGTGGAGACAAAAGGGCAGCAGAGCAGAAGAAAGGGAGGTTCCTGCAAAATCAGGTCAGCCCCAGGAGCTTGGGGATGGTTCAGACTGGCACTGCCTGCCCCAGCTGCGTTTTTTGTAATGTATTTTCCTTTAAACAGCTGCTGATTTCACTCACCTTCCCTGGTTTTACCCCCTGTGTCCTGTCCCTGGGGGATGACCCATCCTCCTGTGGTCATCCCACAACTGGGGACACCCTGGCCACCTCCGTGGGTCCCAACCCAGTGAGATGCTGATTTCAGGGAACACTTCCCTGGGATCCTCCCATTGCTCTGGGGCCAAGATGTGGCCACTGCAACCTGCACCAGAGGTAAGCAGGAAACCATAGCCCTGTGCAACCAGCCTGGGGATGTTCCCAGCCCCAAGGCAGGGGAGGAGCACAGGGAGGAGCATCTGAAGGTAGGGACACATGAGTGGGGTACAGGAAGTGTTCACCAGACTGGATAGGTCTTTAAGCAACATGGTCTGGTGGAAGGTGTCCCTGCACATGGCAGGAAGGTTGAAATCAGATGATCTTTAAAGTCCCTTCCAACCCAAACCATTCCATGATTCCCTGGCTGCACAGGCAGCCTGCCTCGTGCTCCATCCCAGTTTCAGAGCCACCGACACCTGACTGCATCTCAGGAGCCTCACTTTCTGCACTGCCTCAATGCAAAGAAGAAAAAGTGCTTTATTTTTCTGACGGGAAAAGCCTCTCACTCACAGCGAGCTCACAAATCTCCAATTGATCCCGCTGGGCACGGGATCCCCATGGTGGAGCGTTCTGCTGCTCTGAGCCCTTTGCTGTCACAGCAATTCCAAATGGGGAACTGCAATTACTGCCGGAGCTGGAGCCGTGTGGGTGGTGGGAAACAGGGCTGCAAAATAAGGCAAGTTGATAGGGAACAGAGGAAGAAGCATGTTGGTGTCTCTGCTGCTCTGCCTCAGCAGAAAAGGGAAAACATCAGCGCTGCCAAATCCCAAAGCCATGGAGATGCTGCGCTGGGATGCAGCTGCACTGAGCCTGCCTGCCAGCCCGGAGTGTGGGGCTGCCCCTTCCTGACAGGTCAGCTCCCCATGCTGCAGGAGGGTCACTGCCTCCCCAGCCCCAGATCCCACCCGAGAAGACCAGGAGGGGATTCCCTGAAGGCAGCTGGTGGAACCTTCTCAAGTGCTGCCCCGCATGGGGGGATGGACCAGGTAGGCCCCAAGGGACACAAAGAGATGGCATGACAGACACCAGAAGCTCATCCAGCACCTTGCACCATGGGGCAGAGGAGACAGAAAGAGGCAGCACCTCCTCCTGCCCCATCTGAGCCGTCTCAGCAACACCTGCCCATGCCATGAGCCTGTAAAACAGCTGTCCCTGTGCAGATCCCAGCTCATCCATGAGGCAGGACAGCCCCAGGGGCTGGTGGTCCACACCTGGGCAGCTCAGGAGGGAGAAGCTGAGGCATGAGGGGACCTTCACACAGCAGCCGCTGCTCCAAGCTGCTGCCTCTATGAGAAGGTATTTAGTGAACAGCCACGTTCTGCAGGACCACTCTTAACTCATTTTTTCAACTGTTCCATACTTGAAAGACCAAGGAAAAAACAGGGGGAAGTGGGAGCCAAGCAGTGAGCATGCGCCCACAATGTGCTTCCATCCTGGGAGGGAACAGCAGTGCAAGGCAGGACATCAGGAGCACTTCCATGGTGCATTCTTGCTGCCAAACCCTTCCTGCATCTCTTCCAGCTGTCCCCACCTGCAGGCCCCCGCTCCCTGCCATCCCAAGGCAGGGATGAGCCAAAGCCACGCAGGGGGAGCACCCGCTGGGCAGAGGGGCTGGGCACAGCACAGTCCCTCTGCAGAGCCCTCACTGCTCTGCAGGGGCAGGATGGTGACAGGGACACGCCAGGCAGGGCACGCTGCTGCTGGGGTGTGCCTAGGGCACAGCATTCCATGGATTGGCAGCTGGCAGAGGGCTGCAGCTCCTCTTCCACAGGGCCTTTTAAATAACCCTGTGGCTTGCACGCTGCTCACGGTGGAGGCACAAAGGAGAGCTCCTGCCAGACTTTTTTGCCCTCTGGAAGCTGTGATCAAAGCCACTGGGCTCTGGGCAAGGGGCAGGGACACGGATGAGGGGAGGGATGTGACAACATCCCTGTGCACATGTTACCACACGTGCCTCCAACTGGGGCACGGCCGAGCCACTGGCACCTCTGCATGGGTGCAGGGCCAGGGCTGGGGTTCACAGGGCTGGTCCAGGGGCATCAGACAGGACACAGCCAGCCCCACCACTTCTTCCTGTGTCTCTTGTTCTGCCCCTGGCATCTCCCCAGTGGAACAGCTGCCCAGGACTCACTGGAGCAGTGAGCAGGCAGCTCTCTCCAGCGTGATGCACACGGAATCCACTCCCTGGCACAGCGCTCTCCTGCTGGGGATCTGAGCATCTCCCAAGGCATTTTGCAGATACTGAGTCATTACACGAGGAAATGCAGTTTCTCCTAGAAGCATCCAACCCAGAGCACGTGCCTGCCTTGGAGGGAACTGATTCCATATAAATGAGCCTGATGCTGGGAAAGGTCAAATGGCCAAAGGCTTTAGCAAGCTCGGATACTGGCAGGATGGGCTGAGGAGAAAGGCAGCTGCCTGGAATAAATGGGGTTGAAAATCCTGGCTTTGATGGACGCTTGGTGCATCCTTGGCCGAGTCCTACATTCTCTCATTGCCTGGGGTGACACAGAGAGCCAAGAGCACATCTCGGTGTGCTGGTGGGGTGACAGCAATGAGCGACTGCTCAGGTACCAGGAGCAGGGCTCAGGCAGCAGGAGCCTGCTGTGCCACTCTTCTCCTGTCCTCCTGAAACCAGACACACAAACCAGCCCTGGTTTTGGGGGCTGTGACCTCTCATAACAGCCAAGGTCATGCAGCAGAGCTGTGGTGTAGCACTGGGCTGCATTGGTGTGCTCTGCAGTGCTGGCAGCAGCTCACAGAGCCCATGGGAAGCATCCAGAAAGGAACAATATCCCAGAGCAAAATGGGGTTTGGGGGGAGCAGGAGAGCCCAGTGCAGGTCCTGGGGAGGAGCTGGAGTGCTGTGGTCTTCCAGGCTGTTGGATTCTACTCCGTGGCACCATTCTGCTGGCCCTGGGGCACCATGTCTCCTTGCTGGGATGCTCAAAGCCAGAGCCAAGCTGGCAGTGGGGTTTTGGCCTGCAGCAGGGAAGGATCAGCTGGTGGCTGACATGTATTTCATTTTCCTGTTAGCAACACTGCTGGGTGAAGGAGCAGCTTCTCCTCTTTAGCTCAGTCAGCTGTGGCTTCCTCCCCTGGCACTCTGCTCCCACAAGACCTGGCCTTGAGGATGGAGGCTTCAAACCAGCCCCTCCCTGCAGCTGTAGAACTCCCACTGCACATTCCAAGCATCAGCTGGCATGGGCTTCCTGCCTCCACAGATGCACACCCTGCACCACAGCACCTGGGCAAGTATATTCATGGAGGGGTAAATATATAAATATTATATATAAAATGACCCCACAAGTGATTAGCTTGTGCCCTGAAGCATGAGATTTAATTACCCTTATCTGAGCCAGCACAGCGACAAATGTTAATCACATTATCATCCAGCAAGCTCATGTTCAGCAAAGTGACTACTCCAGGGCTGCCCTTTCTGCTATGCAAGCCTGAAAGGACGCCTGCTCTGGCAAAGATTTAGTTATTAATCTTACTTCTTTTGGTCCCACAATGGTTTGGGGAGAACACGATGGATTTGAGGTTATTTACTGCCAGCTTTTCACCCGAATTTCCCTTGGAGAAGCTGCCTGCTGGGGTGGCTGCAAGAACAGCAGAGCCCAGCCTGACACGAGGACATTGGGAGATAGCTTCCTTTTAGCTTGTCATCACCAAAAAAAATAAAATAAAAAAAAAATTGATCTGGAGTCACTGGGAAACAGAAAAGAGGGTGTCCTGTTGCCACAGCCACTTAGGAGAAGGTAAGAACACTTTAAATCTCCCCCAGCATGTCTCCATGTCTTCAGGCACTGGTGAATTATAAAGGTTTAATGCAAACCCTGTGAAGCAGCAGTTACTTACTACAAATTTACTGAGCAATAATTTAATTGAGGCCCCACTCCTGTAGAACAAGGCTGGATTAAAGAGAAGAGACTGGTTGGGTTTTGCCAGGTTCTGGAGCCCTTTCAGTTCCCCAACTCTCAGCCTTAACCACTGTTTGCAAGGAAGTGTGGTGGGAGGTTTCCCAGGCTGCAGGGAAAGAGGAGAGCACCAAGAGCATCCCTCCAGCAGCCCCTGGTGCTGTGGACAGGATCTGTGCTGCTCATCCACATCCCCAGCGCGTCCCACTTCAGTGCCAGCAGTAAACAGCCTGACAATATCCAACAGCTGCCTCACCCCCTGGCTCAGGGAGAATTAGCATTTAAATGGAGGTGTTTGAGGAGGTAAATCACATCAGAGCTGGGGCACAGAAGCCCTGGTGCTCCTGGGCTGGTGTGAGGTGTCTGCATGGCTGCTGCTCAGCACCATCCCCTCCACACACCCCCAGGCTGAGCCCAAAACCCTCCGTGGGGCTGGGAGCTCCTTTCCCATCAGCACTGTGTCAACACTGAACCTGATCATCCCACAGAGCATCTCAAACATCCCCCAAGTACTCCAGCCCTCCTCGGGGCCACAGAGGCCCAGTAATGCCACTGAGCACTGAATGAAACTCAGCCAGTGGTGCCCACCACTGTGACACTGAGAGTGAACGTGCACTTCATTAATCACCGTGGACAAAAAGTGCATCCTCTCCCGAAGCCATTTCTAAGGAAATAAAAAGGAATTCACTCTGAGAGGAGAGATGAGAAAGCTGTGAGCAACAATCAGAATCACCCATGGCAGGAGAAAAGCAGAAGATTCATAGGATCACAGATTTGGGATTCCAACACAGTTGGAATGGACTTTAAGGTCACCTCATTCCTCCCCCTGCCATGGGCAGGGACACCTTCTACTGTCCCAAGGCTGCTCCAAGCCCCATCCAGCCTGGCCTTGGGCACTGCCAGAGATCCAGGGGCAGCCCCAGCTGCTCTGGGCACCCCGGGCCAGACCTCTATGACGCTGCAATGGTTCAGCAGCCTTGTCCTGAGCCTAGAACCTGGTGCCGGTGCCACCATGGCACAGCTGGGCTATGTGCCCTCCCTCCTTGAGTGGAAGGTCTGGGGAATGCCCAGTACCTGTGGATAGAGAGAAATCTGCCCATCTGCAAGGGGCTGGAGCTGCTCAGAGCCTGCTTGTCTTGCTCCATCTATCTGCTCTTCAAGGTGTCTCCCTCCATTAGCTTTGCCACTGGCTCCGACCTTGTCAGCTTCCGTAAGTTCAGAGTTCCAGCTCTCCTACCATGCGATGGAGGAGATGACAGCCACACCTCGTGGAGCTCCTGCCCACCGGGCTGTGGCCACTGCGAGATGACCTGGGCACAGTTTCCCTGTGGGAGTGACTTGTCCAAGCTGAGAGAGCTGGAGCCAGGCTGGACACGTCCTGTGGGTGCTGTGAGCAGTGCTGAGCTGAGCCAAGGCTGCGGATCCTCTCCCATGGGCTGTCTGGGTGCTGTTTGCAATCCTTTCCCAAGAGCTGCTCCAGCAGTTCCACGCCTGGCGCTTTCCTTGGCATTGTTTGTAACGAGGCAACAAATGCAAAACTCCCACTGACTCCAGAGGAGCCAGGACTACCCTGTGGGGCTTCCCAAGGAGCCTGGTGCCTGATTGCATCCAGTTCCTCTGGGATTTGGGCACAGCATCCTGCAGCCAAGGGCTTCCCCGTGTACCAGCAGTCCAGGTTTTCCAGGGAAACACACACCCCAGCTGCAGTGCCCTGGGAAGCACAAGCACAGCCTTTTAACATTAATATTTGCCTTTCCAATGCACACACATCTATTCTCTTTAACAATTTGAGATCTTAAACATTTCCTTTCTTTAAAATTTTTCCCCCCCTCTCCTAAGCTTCATTGTTAACCTTTAAGATGAAGATAAGGCGTAAAGGTTTGGAAAGGAATCAGGAGGGACCTTGGAAATGAGCCAGGAGCAGTGTTAATACTGGGCTGCACATCATATCTCTTCAGTTCTTCTCTCCCCCCAGGGTGACTCGGACTGCTCTTGACTACCACCATGGTATTACAAACTCTAATGAGGTTTGGAAAATAAGAAACCCACTGCGGCGTGGGAGAAACTAATAGAAATTGTTTTGTCTTCTCTCTATTAGTCATTAGAAGAAGAAGAAAAACAGCTACAGGCAATGGCAGGGCTGCAATACCACCCCACATTTCATATGCTGGCACGCCAACAATGTCATTTCAGTGCAGTTATTGCTCCCACTTCCCCTCCACACACAGACCTCCTGTACACCAGTGTGGGCTCCAGCTGTGCCAGCATCCCTGTGCCACCACCCTGAGCCCAGGGTGGCCCCGGTCCCTGCCCGAGGTGCCCATGCAGGATGTTTGGCCAGCCCGTGGCTCTACCAGCACAGGCCATTGCCAGCCTGGTGTCTCCAGGGGACAGGGCCAGGCAGTGCCCAGACAGGCACTTCCACAAGCAGCAGCACTGTCAGGCAGCCAGGGCATATGGGGAATTAGCTGGGATTTGTGACTGCAGCTGCAGAGCTGTGTTTCTGTGCGTGAAGTTAATTACAGAACCACAGAACTATGCACAGGGTGAGGTGACAGCAGCTCCCTCAGCAGTGACCTCACCCCTGCCACCCTCCCAGGGAACCGTGGTGCCAGGAGCCGAGCCCCATTCCTGGGCTCAGCCAGGTGCCTGTGACGCTTCTCACATCCCTCCCCTCCTCCCAGCTCTGCGGCCATCCTGCCCCCGCTGCCTGATGACAAGTGGCAGTGCTGCCACACCTTCCAGATGTTTGCCTGCTGGCCCCGGGCACAGATGGCAGTGGCAGTGCTCCCTGGAAAGCTGGGGCCAGGCACGCAGGCTGTTCTGCCTCTGCTGGGGGAGGAACGAACCACAAACGCCTCGAGCTTTCATCTCCAGGGAGCTGCTACTGAAGGCAGCAGCCCTTGGGACACTCCTCCTGCAGCCCAGGCAGGCGCACAGCAGGGCAGCGAAGAGCATCCCTAGGGCACAGGGAGGAGGGCGAGGGATGCTGGGCCTGTCCCCACCACCTGGCTCCAGCTTTCCTCTGCACAGAGCCACCAGCATCCAAACTAGGTCTCGCTGCCCAGGAACCAGGTGCAGAGGAAGATTTAGGGCATCTGGATTATGCCACAGGGGACAGGAAGGCTCCCAGCATAGCCCTTCCACCACTTCTGGGACACTGGGTCCAACTGATGGGCCCGTGCCCAAACCCAGCACTTGCTTTCAAGTTTATGCAGTCACGAGCTGCACTGCAACAGGCAGAACAGCAAATCCTCCACCTCTGGAGAGAGGACTGGGATGGGAAAGAGGAAGATAAGATTTTCTGCTGCAGTGAGGACTGCATCCAAGCCCTGCTGCTACCTCGGAAGCAGGTATGGCTCGACAGCTGGCATAGCTGTGCAGCACTCGATGTCCCCACGCTGGTGACTGCTCTTGACTGCATTGCCTGGAGCAAGGATTCGCATTGCTAAGTCAATGTCAAGCTGATTTAGTCCTTTGTTGGGGAATCTCCATCAACCAGTGCTTGCACTAGCAAGGAAGAGCAGTGACAGGCTGCTGAATGTCAGCCTTGTCCCTGGAGGTGGCACTGAAGGGGCCCCATGGTGTGAGCAGCACAAACCCACTGCCCAGCTAATGGGGACCAGCACAGTACCCTTACGACGATGGAAAAATGCTGTTATCACATCCTGAAGTTGTGTGATCACAATTTACTGCCTCCAACCCTCCTGCCTTGCTCTCCTCTTACTTTTCAGCTGAACATAACCTGTACTTCCATGTGTCCTGAGTGGGAACAGAGCTCCCACGGCCCAGGAGCAGCTGCAGCTCTTGTGAGATGAGGAAGGAAGAAGCAGTAATTCCTCTCCACAAGACTATAAAGCCAGTAAGGACCCCCTGGGATGAAAGGTACTCCATAAATCTGAGCTGTTATTATAAAACCAATCTCCACCACATCTCTTAATAACGCAGATTAACTGTGCAGTAACATCAGTATAATTAATATCATAAAAGTCGGAGATGGGAAAGGCCAGCAGGCCAGCGAGGCCATCCCGTGGGCTGCTCCTCACGGCACAGGGAAAGGGGAAAGCTCCTGGGTGCCACAGGAGCTTGGGACAGTGAAGGCAGGCTGGGCAGTGCTGGGCACCATGAAGGGAGCGGTGACAAGGAGGGGGTGGCATGTGGATCACCACACCTCTGCCGAACCCAGGAGAGGAGCAGAGCCCAGCTCTTGCTTCTGCAAGTACCCAGTACCAACTTCTCGTCTCCCCTCTCCAGTCTGTACAATCATGGAATTATTTAGGCTGGAGGAGACCTTTAGGATGACTGAGTCAAGCCATTTACACAGCCCTGCCAAGGCCACCACTAAACCATATCCCAGGTGTGAAATCCCTCCAAGGATGCTATAACTTCACCACTGACCTGCGAAGTCCATGTCAGGATTTGACACCACTTCTGGTGAAGAAATTTTTCAAACACCCAGTACAAACATCACCTGGGGCAACCTGAGGCTGTTTCATCTTCTCCTATTGCTTGTCACCCAGGAGGAAAGACCAACCTCTCTGTGTCTCCCCTTGAACCCCCTTTTCTCCAGGATAAACACTCCCAACTTCCTCAGCTGCTCCTTGTGGACTTGTGCTCCAGAACCTTCCCCAGTTCCATCCCCTTCTCTGGACACACTTCAGCAGCTCAATGTTCTTCCTTTTGTGAGGCGCCCAGAACTGACCCCGGGATTTAAGGTGCCCTTCATCAGTACGGAGTACAGAGGGACAATCCCTGTCCTGGGCCCGCTGGCCGCACCATTGCTGGTACAAGCCAAGATGCCACTGGTCTTCTGGGCCACCTGGGCACACTGCTGGCCTCTCTCCCAAATCCTTATGCCTGTCACCATCAGCTTTTCACAAGGTGGACTCAGAAGACCTCAGGGAGCCCCCGACAGCTGTGTGGGGACACGGCTCAGGGGACACGGTGTGGACTGACCGTGGCAGTTTGCAGGAAGGGCCCACGTCCCAGCCCACCTTCCCAAGGGATGAGCATTCCCCCAGACCCTGCACCCCCCATCCCACAGGGAGCTCCCAGAGCCAGGAGACACAACCCTGCCCCGCTCACACGGACACCTCAGCAGCACTGCCAGTCTGGGATGCCCTGCCTGGGGACCAGCGCTGCTCCTCACGACACACCCCAGACCTTCCTCCACATCCCTCTCCCATCTTCCTCCTGCCCTCCGTGCTGCGGGGCGGGCAGGACAGACGGCAGGACAGCCGGACAGGCAGCTCCCTGCCCGGCACAGCCCCGCGCTGCTGCCAGGCGGCTCCGGGCGCTGCGGGATCAGCCGTGCCCATGCAAATCGGCGCTTCCCCCGCCGCCGCCGCTAACAGGATAATGAATATTTTCATCAGCTGCGGAGAACACAAACATCTGCGCAGGCTGGGGGAGCGGGGAGCAGGGGTGCGGGGGGAGGAACGGCTCCCCGGCATCCCTCACTGCGGGGGCAGCAGCTCCACTGCCAGGGAAAGGAAAGTCCCGGCCCCTGAGCCAGGAAAAGCCCGCGGCTGACATTCCATCAGCTCCAGTGGGTGCTGGCACTGTCTCTGACAGCACTGCCTTGGCTCTGGACTGTGCTGGTGTCTGTAAGAGCCTTCCACCCCCTGCCATGGGTGGACACCTCCCACTGTCCCCGGTTGATCCCAGTCTTGTCCAACCTGGCCTTGGACACTGCTGGGGATCCAGGGACAGCCCCAGCTTCTCTGGGTACCTGTGCCAGGGCATCCCCACCCTCTGACTGAGAAACTTCCTCACCTAAATCTCACGATCATGGATGTACAATTGTTTTTGGGCTCTGGCTGCAGGGCCATCCCTCTTCCTCCTGCTCCCTGGCGCTGAGGAACATGCTGGGAGCAGTGGGGCTTCTCAAAGGCAATGACCAAACAGCACAGACTGACTCTCCGTGAGGTTATCCTGCTACCTGCACAGAGAGGAATGAAATGGAGCAGCTCAGAGGTGCATCCTGAGCTGGGATGGGGCAGCAGGAGCAGAGGGTGGCTGTGATGGCCATGATCATGCTCACCAGGGATGTGACGACCCATTTCCTAAATCCTACCTGCCCCTGGTGCAGAGCCACTCTGAGAACCTCCAGTATTTGAACAATCTCTGCTACAAAGCATCTCTTCCCCCCTGAACCGCTGCATTGTCTGACACTACACCTGCTTTTGTTTTTGTAGAATAAAAAACCCTCCCGACCTGCTGCAGAAGCATGTGGCTGCAGACTGGGCAACAGCAGCTCAAAGCCACACAATCTGTCATCCTTTCTGGTGGGGTGAGAACTTGGAAATGCAATGGGATGCAACATTGACCTAACTGATGGAAAACTGTGCTAATTGAATTAGTAATTTATACACTGGATTGGAAAAAAAAACAAACAAAACAAACAACTCACTGCTGAGGCTGGCCAATGAAGATGTGCTCAAAATACAGTGTGTCTGTGGGCTCTGAAACATCCCATACATCCCACAGCAGATCCCACTTCCACAGAGCTGCTAAACTCCTAACAACCCCTTAGCTGCTACTCAGGACCACAGCATGAGGCGTTAGCCAGGCTGGGAAAGACATCATTGCTTCCAACTACCCTGTCTGAGGCTTCAAAGTTGTGAACAGGTAATAGAACTGCAGCAACAAACAATAAAAAGATGAATGAAATGGAAGGCAGCCACTGGAAAAGAGATCCATCCATTATCCTGGCCTGAAGGGTAATAGGTAAACAAGGCACTGGTGCACTGCCTGGTGCTGGGCTCACCAGCACGGGAATAATAAACAGCACAATTATAACTCCTGTGCTTGGAGCTTGGAAAGAGAGGGAGAAAAATGGGGAATGGGGGGGGTTGGCAATGGTGTTAATTTAACCACTTACAGACATGACATTCGTGGGCTGAGGGGGAAGCAGGATGTGCCTGGGCTGGCCCGTGAGCTCCAAGCCAGGGGCACCAGCAAAGCCCCTCCAGCCTCTCCCACCCAGATGTGATGCTGCACCCAGCTGAGCCCCCATCCCCGTCCCTGGCAGCACCCACGGGTGGGAGGGCACCAGATGAACAATGGATGATGGGTGGGGTGGAGATGTTTCCCAAACCAGCCCTGGCAGGGATAACACTGAGCTGCCAACTCACCCTCATCTGCTGGTTTATTAAGGGATGAGAAGCATCAAGAGGAAGAAGAGACAGATTTAAAATTACCTGTCCAAACTGCACATCACTATCACGACAGTTGCCCACATCATCTCAGTGACCTGGCAGCATGAACGGAGCTGTGTGGAGGCAGAGCCTACTGCAAGCAGCTGGGGCAGTGCCCATCCCTCCCTGCAGCACCCTTGACACCTCAGGCACCTCCAGCCTGCTGCTTTCCCTTCCCCAAGGCTGGAAAGAAGCAGCAGCCCTGTTTTATAAGTGGGAATGAGGGGAACAGCATCCTCCAGGGACGCTGAGTTGCAGAGGGAAGGGTGATTCCAATTTGCAGGGAGGTGCTCAGCAGAGCACGGCAGCCCTGGATCCTCCACAGACATCCTCCCTGCATGTGGAGAATGGAAACCCCTTGGTGCTTAGCAGGGAGGGAGCACCAACATGAATGCTCTCCCTGCCTCCAGCCACCAAACCATTCTGGCTCCTCAACACCTGGAAATTCCCTGGACTCGCTGCATCTCTGCTGGGAGGAATCAAACAGGGGCTGTGTGGGTGTTCCTGTGTCCCAGGGCTTTTCCCAGCTGGAGCAAGAGCCAGGATGAGAGGCAGAGGTAGGGATGGGAAGGGACTCTGGTGAGGGTAGATCACTGATCCCCACGGCCGTGCATTGCCCCGACATCCCATTTGCCATGCAGCAATAATCCAGCAAATGAAGCTGGCTCTACGGGCAGTATTTGGGGATTTCTCCATATTAATGGCATAAAAGCAACAGTCTGAAACTGCAAACAGCTTTTAACCAAAAATATCTATTCCCTCATGGCAAAGAGACGGCACAAAAAACAGATAAAAATGAACAAACAACCCATTTGGAAAATAATTCCTCAGTGATTTGGGAACAGCGCAGAGTTCAGGCTCTGCCCCACCGCGAGGCAACAGGGGGAAAATCTCTCTAATCTAGTCTTTAGTGAGCTGCATCCATTGCTGAGCCTCCCAGCTAGACCAGGAGGTGTGACTGGAATAGATCAGCTCCAATCCCATCCACTTATTAACTTCACAGAGCATTTTGCCAACGGGAACAACCCTTTTTAAGGAAAGGAGAAGGGTGCCCAGAAGAAGACGGCTCTGAAAGTGCTTTTGGCTCAGCAGTGGAAGGACCAAGGGAGGCTTTTGGTGAGTGACAGAAGATCCCTCTTCAGTCCCCTCCCAACGTGCCCACGAGGGACTGCACAGGAGAAGCATCACAGGGGTGCTTTGATTTAAATCCTTGCAACAAGGCGGCAGCAGCAGCAGCGATGCCATGGTGCCCTCCTCCGAGCAGGAACCTTGATGCTGGCACGTCCAGCAGAGCAGTTGAGCACTCCACAGAAGTAATTAGTGGTTATTAAGCCACCTCAGTACAGAAGAAGCTGCCCACAGAGCTCCTAACTCCCGATGGTTGGAGCAGAGCTGCAGGGATGCTGTGGTGCTGAGATCCTGCTGGGCTGTGGCTTTGCTGGCACTGATGGAGGGGAAAGAGTCCTTGGCAGCAGCACGAAGGGCCATGTGAGCAGGGACAGGCTCTAGGCAGCACAGCAAGGTGTTCCATCAGGGCTGGGCTGGATGTGGAGCACGTGTGGAGCACGGAGCAGGAACCAGCCTGGCTGCTGCCCAGCCTCAGCAGCCAGGATCTGCATCCTCCACCCATCCCCTGGGCGTTACCATCTCCTCAGGCTCACAGCTCAAGTCTTTGGATAAATGCCTGAGCCCTTTGGATAAAATGGCATCTATTAAAGGGGAAACACAAAATCTGAAGCAGCACTGACTGCAACCACACGTTGGTCTGAGACTTCCGAAGCTGTGCTGCATCTTCACACCCATCTGTGCTCTGCATCCTGAAGGCACTCACTGCACATCCCAGCCTTTCCAGCTGGTCAGATACCATAAAGCCATCGTTGCTGCAGCTGATACATCCCACTGATGTGCTGAGCATGGCCAGGAAGGTGCCGAGAGGATGGACTGGGCTCTGCTCAGTGATGTCCAGCAATGGGACCAGAAAGAGGCAATGGGCAGAAACTGCTGCCCAGGGAGTTCCATCTGAACATGAGAAAGAACTTCTTCACTGTCCAGTGACCAGGCACTGGAAGGGATTGCCCAGAGAGAGTGTGAGCCCCTCTCACTGGATCATTCAAGAACTGCCTGGATACAATCCTGTGCCCTGTGCTCCAGCTGGACCAGGTGACCCAAAGTGGTTCCTTCCCACCTGCAGCCACCAGAAGGGCAGAGACTCTAATGAATCAGTGCTGCAGCCCCTTAGGAGGCAAAGAGACCTCCCTGGCCCCCAGGGGATGGAAATTCTGCAGTAACTGATATGTGTTGCCCAGGCGAAGGTGTGTGAGGCAGCCTTTCCCAGCACAAAGGCTCCCTCCCAACCCCATGCTGACATGCCTGGCAGATTGAGAATATCCTATTTATTAAAGACACTGAAGATGTGGCGACATGGGAAGCAGACACCATTCAAAAGATTGTCACATCTGCATAGCTCAAGGATCCCAGCAGTCATAAATCCCTCTAAAATACTCAGCCCCTTGTTCTGATAGCAGGTTCTTGCTCCTACTTCGCAGAAACAGGCTTTTAATCCCTAGTATTAGGCAGCTTCCTGCTATGTTTCAAATGCACCAAATTAAGGGCTTCTCTAACAGTTGGTGTCTTAATGCTCAGAGAGGTTCTTGAATATCTATGAAAATCAGAGGCAAATTACATCTTTTAGTTAATAATTTCTTCTCCATTAACCTCCTTCTCTTCCCTTGTTAAGAGATGATGTAATGGTGCTTCTACACCGTAGCCCGCCGACACCCCTGCAGCCTGGCCATGGGGGAGGGCACAGCTCGCAGGGAACTGAGCCCTTCTCATCACTGCCTGCTGCTTTTGGAGCCTACGCTCAGATGGGAAAAGGGCGGCTGTGCTGACCTTCCAGGCTGCTGGAGGCATTTCTGGAGCACGGTGTGCTGCCTCGCCCCAGGCTCCGAGCTCTGCGGAGCCGCCTCAGCGCTCGCTCCAGCCTGCAGCACGCCGGCAGCTTTGCAGGGTGCTCCCGTTTCAGCCCTGCTTTCTCCTGCCCCTCATTGCTGTTGCACCTGGGACTAGAGAGGCTGAAAGCCCTGGCTGTGACAGCAGGCTGTACAAAGGGCTTGGCTGTCACTGCACAGCTCCTCACTGGGAGAAGCTTCTCCCCTCTGCGCACCCCGGCCGGCAGGGCAGGAGTGGTGCCAGCCCTGGGAAGGAGGACTAGCAGCCCTTTTATTAACCACTAAACCTGTCAGGCAGAGCCCCAGGGAGTGCTTTTTGGCCCCTGGAAGGTGCCATCCTAACACCTCAGGTGTTTTATTCTGAGGGAAGCCCCAGCAGGAGCTGCTCCTGGTCCAAACCTGCCATCCTCGGGATGCTCTCAGGGAAGAACTGAAGAAGACACATGTCCCAGGAAAAAAAAAGCCCCACAGACAACCCTTGAGTGCTTTCCAGGCGGAATTCAGCCCTGGGAATAGGGGATACATTTGGAAGCAACAAAGCATTCCTTAGACCCACAGGCTCATGGAAAACTTCATCTCTGTAGCCCTGGCTCTGCCCTGATGGACCCACTGGCAATTTAACGTGAGGGAGAGAAAGCAAAGAGGAGTCTGCTGGGAAAATTGCCTTTTTTGTCCTGTCAATTCTCACTTCCAGCAAAAGCTGCAGCTCTGCTGGCTCCAATCACTCTGCTGGCTGTGGCTTTCCCACACCTCTGTGCTGATGGAGCTTGTAATGCCTCTGTCATCAAGAAAGCAGAGCTCAGCTTGATTCCACAGTCAGAGAAGTTTTGATCAGCTGGGCAAAAACAACTGGAAAACTCAGTGGGAAGCAGGGATGAGGACCCACAGCTCCAGCTAAAATCAGAGGCAGCAATGAGGTCTTGGTGTCTGAACAGGAAAGAAACAGGTGCCGGGCAGGGAAGAGCTGTGTCTGGGTGGGATGTGGGCTGGATCCTCTCCTAACTGTGATTAGTGCTGCTGCTTCAAAACTCACGGAGCCACTCTGGCTTACACCTGATCCAAACACAGCTGCATTGAGAAGACCTGAAGAAAAATAACTAAATAACTCATTTGCCAGCCCTGAATTCAGCAAGCTCTCCTCTGTGAGCCCTGCAAGGTGAAGACATTTACCTTCAGCTCATTTACATTATTTATCATGCTATATCCGCAGCTCCTCCCAGTGCTGCAATGGGGGCACTGAATAAAACCAGCTGGCACAGGCTGTGCAGGAAATGCTCTTTCACACTACGCACAGTCAAACCACTCATTGTTCCAAGATATCATGGAGATGGAAGACATCAGTGCTCAGAAAGAGATGAGACAACACTCCTGAGAAAGGCCCACGGAGCACAGCTGGGAGTGTCTCATCTCACAAGACACACACTGGCCCTGAAGGGTCCTGTGCTGCTGCCAGGGGGGAGGATGAGCACGAAGAAAAGACAGGGATGCTTCTTGTCCTCTTGCTCTCTTTCCCCCATGAGCAAATCAGAGCTGCTGGATCTGTCCCACTGGACCTCGGTCCCATTTCAGCACCCTGATATTCCTAAAACTAGGAGCAGAACCAGGACATACCTGAAAGTCATCTGGAACACCTGTCCCTGGTTGACGTGCTGGCTCCTGTTGTTATAGCCGTGCAGCATCTCCCCAAAAAGGGTGTCATTGAACTTGGCATCCGACTTCAGGCACTTGGGGCCCTCACAGATGTCAGACAGCATCAGGCAGGACTTCCCATCCGGGGCCAGCTTGTACTCCTCCACACACCTGTGGGGCACCACAGGCCACGTGAGACGAGCCAGGCACTGAGCAACCCACCCCACAAGCCCCTGCCGAGCCAGGCAAGCACCACCAACACCTGCAGCACTTGTCTGGACACATGAAGGGTCACGGAGCCCAAATCCTCTGGCCTGGCTGGGTTGGGTGAGCAGTGAACGGGGCCTTGGCTCCCAGCTCCCCTCCCTCCTGTAGCAGCATGGCCCATCTGCAGTGAGGTTGGGTGGGGCTTGGAGCACCCTGGTCTGAGGGAAGCTGTCCCTGCCCATGGCATGGGAGTGGAATAAGAGGAGTTTCAGGCACTTTCCGACCTAAACCATTCCACAATTCCATGCTGTCCTGCCTGGAGCTGTCCCTGTGTAAGAGAGCAGAGCTGAGCCCAAGCAGTCCTTGGGTACAAACATTCCCCAGGTCACAGCAAAGCAAAATCAAGCTCCTGCCCCTTCCTCCACCTAGAAATACCCTCCTGCAAGGAAGCAGCTCCAGCCTGGCTGCTCCTCTGCTCTTTGATCCCACTTTCAATCCTATTCTGGATAAGATTCACATGTTCATCTTCAGCCGATAGGAAGGGAAACTGAGGCAGGCAGCAGGGATGTGATTTGATACAGACACTGGAGACCTCGGTGGAACCTTCTGTAAATGTGCCATCCTGCCTTTCCTCCTCTTCCACCAGCCTTTTTGTCAGCTCCCACCTTACTGGGAAAGCGCTGTCCCCTCCCTACCCCCCAACACCAACCCCACCTCTACCCAGGCTTGCTTCCCTCTGCCCTTCCTCTACTGCATTTCCCTGCAAGAACTCCCACCCGTCTGTCACACTTTTCCTTGCCTGTTCCCAAAGCGCAGCTGAGCCTTGAAAAGGGATTATAAAAAAAAAAAAAAGAGGGAAAGAGGGAGAAAGAAAAAAAAAGAAAAAAACCACCAACAACAAAAAACCCACAAAAAAAACCCCTCTATCCTTGGGGATGCAAGGCTGAAATGCAGATTTATGTGGGTGTGGGTGTAGACCATGGAATGTCCCAAGATTTTCTAGACCCTCCCCACAAAGGATGCTGATGCCCACATGATGCTGACCCCTTTTGCAGGCATGGAACATAAAACATGCTCTGTTTTGGTGGCTCAGTAACTCTGCACTGCTAAACCATAATTTAAAAAAAAAGGGGGGGAGCAAACCAGCAAAAATAGGATAAATAAAGGAGAAGCTGGCAAAGACAGAGCTCCCTGGGCTGCTCTTCCCAGGCACCAGCCAGCAGTCAGAGCTGCGTGAGGTCTTTGCTGCACCTGCAGGCATCAGGACTTGACGGATGCTCCTCGGAGTTACGGCTAGGAATTCACTCCCCTTCTTGCTTGTGGGCATTTTCTTTCCAAAAGGGCTTTTTGCCCCTTTCTTCATCCTAATCTGTCACACTGGGACATGGAGCAGGTTCCTGAGTGTGCCTGAGAGTGTGAACCAGCCGTGGGGCTGGGGCAGGCGATGGATGGCTGCAGCTGTGCAGCATAAAGCCAGATAATCACTGAGCTCCTTTTAGAGCACACTGCAACCAGGGAGATTTTCCTGAGAGAAAATGCTAAATTGTGTAGGATTATAAGATCCTGTCCAAAATCAGGGATGAGACTCTATTTTTAAGGGAGGCACAAGGGAGGGGAAGAAAGAAGAAAAAAAAAAAGTAAAATTTTAAAGCAGTGTTTTTTAAACAAATCTTACACCTTCCCCTCCAACACACAATGTACAATTTTTGGGTTCCTTCGCAGTGAGTCACAGATCAAACTGTACTGTCACCCAGTGGGGGAGAGAAGGAAGGTGCATCTGCTCACACTGCTCCTCACACTCCCCTCAGGAAAACCAGGTGCCTCTATTCCCTGCTGGAAGCCAGCTCCACCAACAGCCTCTATCCCGGACACTCCCCCAGGCTGGGTTGGGATGGGTGGCACAGGAGGTGGCAGGGCTGGAGCAGCCTTGGAGGGGACTCACCCACAGAACATGAAGATGGTGCTGGAGGAGGGGTCGTGGGGCAGAGGGAGGGTCTGCTGCAGGCAGAGCTGCTCGCAGCCGCCGTTGAAGCCGTCGGAGCAGTCGATCCCCTTGGAGTAGTCGTAGCAGCCGGTGCCATCCTTCATGGGCCGCAGCTCCTCGGGGCACTGCAGTGACACAGGACACACAGAAGGGTCACCTGTGCGTCCTCCCCCACCCTGGAGCCCCTGGACACAGGACACATGGACACAGGACACAGCCTGGCCCAGAGCCAGTGCTGCTGAATGCCTTTTCCATCTGCAGGAGTGAGTTTGGCCTGAGTGATGGATGGGGTAGCCGTGCATCACCTCGCACAGCCCTTGGGAAAGGGGCAGGGGCCGTGGGGCAAGGATTTGGTCTGCTGCCAATGCCTCCCCTCTCATCCTCCCTCTGCAAGAGGGTGAAATCTGTGGGGCAGCAGAACTACACGTCAATAAAGCCTCAAGCCAGTGTGGGGCAATACATGATGACCCTCTGTGCTTGCTCTCCGTTCTTCCAAAATGCAGAAAAATCCAGTGCAACCCAGAAATAAACACCTCAGCACCTGGGACCAACCCAGAGAACCATCTCAGTGCTTGGGAATGACCTGGAAATCCATCTCAACCCATGCCAGGCAGGTCAGCCAGCATGGCCTTGGCATCATGTCCAAAAACATCTTGATGCTTGCTGTGGGCAGGACCAGCCCATGGCAGAAGCAGGACTGGGGCAGCCAGGATGGCAGCCCAGGGTCATCAGCTTTCCATAGCTGGGAACCATAGGAACCATGGCTTGGATTTCTAATTCCAGTTTCCTGGTTTGTTTTCCTTGCTCCGAAAGATAAAAGCCAGCAGGCAGCAAATGCCATTGATAAATTGTCACCCAGATTAAAGCACACTTCCACTTTCGTTATTTATCCCTTTTCACCAAACAGGCATTCACACAAACAACAGCAAAAAGGCCAGTCCTTGAAAAAAATAAATAAATCTTGTCTGGGAGCAGCTCACAATTAAAAATGCATTATGAAATTTCTTGAAGATGAGTTAGACTGGAGACAGCACAGGTAGGGATGAAGGCAGGTTATAAATGGCCTCTGTCAAGCAGAAGAAAGGTTATAAAACCTCTATACTTTGTGCTTAAAAAAGAAAATCAATTTTCCATGTGAGCAAAATGCTGTACATATTAATAAAAGTTCAGGAGACCCTGGACCTTGTGTTCACTGACACTGGCAGGGTCCTGATGGGAGATGGGCTGCTGAACCTCACTCACTCTTGGCTACTTAAGAAGCTAACAGGGACAGCAGAAAGGGGCTTTAGGGTCTCCTGGCCCACCCTGAGCCATCACAGCATCACAGAATGTTTGTGTTGGAAGAGACCTCTCAAGACCATCCAGTTCCAACCCTCCTGCCATGGCAGGGACCCCTCCCACTGTCCCAGGCTGCTCCAGCCCCAGTGTCCAGCCTGGCCTTGGGCACTGCCAGGGATCCAGGGGCAGCCACAGCTGCTCTGGGCACCCTGGGCCAGCGCCTCCCCACCCTCAGAGGAAAGAATTTTATCCTAACATCAAATCTAAACCTCCCTTCCTTCAGTTTAAAACCATCACACTTGTCCTACTCTGCTATAAGGTTTGTCCCCATCTTTCTCTCCACCTCCTAGAAACTCTGTGCCACTTCCCTACAGCAGCAGCAGCAAAATTGCTTCTGCCCTGCCTGCAGCAATGGGGTGTGTTGATCTCTGTGCCAGCTGTCCCTCAGATCCCTCACTGCCTCCTGTGCTCTCAGCTCTGAAGCTTGCACACCTCAGCACCATCCTTGGGGACACAGGTAAGGAGAGAAGGGAAGGCCCAGGGCTTTTCCATCCCAAGGATCTTGGCAGCAAAGGGCTCTGGAATAGGGTGCTGCCTATCCTCACAGAGCAGGCAGGGTCCCAAAGACACAGCTCTGGAATTAGCAGCAGGAAGCAGCAGAAGACTTGGGAGCAGGAGGCTTTCCAGATGCATGTACAGAATAATGAAGGAGGAGAGGACACTGAGAACCATCTGTGCTTTTCACCGCCCCGGAGCTGCCTGGGAGACAGCACCAGGATGAGAGTGTTTGTGAACCTGCAGATACAGCTCTTATCTGCCGTGCTCTCCTCCTCGTCTGCCAGCCCTGCTGTAGGAGCAGAGCTGTGCTAATTGGCAGAGAGGGTGTCCCTGGAGGAGGTCTGGCTGCAAACCTCTGCTTCAGGGCACCGCATCTGCCTCTCTGCTGCTCTCCCACATCCACAGGGACAGGGGCCAGGGCTCTGCCTGTGCTCCCCTGAGAGATCCTGAGGGATCTTTCAAGGTGCTGAAGGCAACTGGGTGGGACTGTAAGGCAGCAGGAGCTACAGGACCACAGCCAGAGGATCAGTCACGCTTTTTGGTGCTGTCACTTGGAATTCTTGTCTTGGCACAGATCCACGTGCTGAGCTCAGCACCTTCTCTAGGCCACAAAGGAAGAAGATGGTTCTTTCCCCGTGACTGGGTTAGTGGGTCAGCAAAGCCCTCCCTCCCTTCTTCCTACTCTGCTTGAGGCCACCCTTGGGACATTCCTCCAGTTTTGGCTCTTAACCACCACAAAACATGTTTCCTTTCAGCTCATAGTTATGCATCCTAATACTCATTAATTACAGCAGGCAAATAGCTCAGCACAGCATTTGGAAAAGCAAGCGCTCCTGTCTCGGCGCATCCATCCCTGCTCGGAGCAGAGCTGGCTCTCCAGTCAGCTGCTGTGCTGCAGCACGGAGCTCTCCGGGGACAGAGAGCTTTGGGAGCCAATGGGAAAACACGCGACGTGCTCGGGAGAGCCAGGAGAATCAGCAAACCTGGCAATTAGCACTGCCCAGGCAATGCCAGCCTCTTCAGGGAGGGTTTTGCAGGGGTGAACAGGTGGATGAAGCAATTACTGAGCACGATAAATCACAGAATGGCTTGGGTTGGAGAGGACCTTCAATATCAGCTCAACTCCCCTACCATGGGCAGGGATGCCTCCCACTACCCCAGGTTGCTCCAAGCCCTGTCCAGCCTGGCCTTGGATACTTCCTGGGGTGGCCACAGCTCCTCTGGGCTCACAAATCTTTATAGCACCCCTCCCTTCCCCTGGACCAGAGGATGTCCTGGGATTGGGATGTCCCACCAATAGATCAAAGTGGGGGAAAACTGAAGTCCATTTGAGTGCAACTATGTTCTTGCCCTTCTGACAAGAGTCAGAAATGACCATGGAAAAAGCCAATTTGTGCTAATCCTGACTCCCTGATGGATCAGCTTGGGTTTCTGAATGGGCTTGGGAAGCCAGCACTCGCCCTGCGTTCACTGGGCTTTTATAAAGGAGCAGATCTGTTCTTGCTGACATTGATTTGCCTGGCTTGGGCAGCAGAGAACCAATAATTACGGTGAGTTTTAATCAATGCCCCATCAATTTAGGTGCAGTTCAATTTGCGATCTGCCTTGGCAGTGACACAGGACGGGGGGCTCTGTTGGAAAATGATTACAAAATCAATAAGCAGCTCGGTCAATAACTCTGTCTGGGCAAGCATGGGGGGCACGTCCCACCCTGGTGGGAGGAAAGCTGGTGCCCCAGCAGGTCCTGGTCAGACACCTCTGCACACCCCTCATCCACACACGGCGTGGATTTATTTAGCCACGGAAGCAAAGAGATCCCACACACTGTTACCCAGTGATTCAAAAGAAAAAGCTGTTTGTGGTTTACCACATCAGACATACTGCATGTGTTCACTTCCAATTCCCAGCCCATCTTTTATCTGTGGATCTAACCAGAAAATATAGCTCAGAGCTTGGGAAAAGGGTCTGGTGCTTAGTCCATGCTATGGAGAGGAAAAGGAGATGTAGGAGGAGACTCCAGCTCACGGTCTGCTCAAAATCCAAGGAGAAGCTGTTACCATACAAATATAATTCCACCGTCTTGCAAACCCACTCCATCTATGCAGAAGTGAACTGATTTCTCTGTGCCAACAGACAACCCTGGAAATTGCCCTTGGCACTGGAAAAGAAAACTTTATTTTCTTGTTGTTAGCACAGATAACACAGGTCCTGAAGGCTAAACATGACCCTCAGCTCCCATGCTCTGGCCCTGCTGCTGCCAAGGGGTCTGAGGAGAAGGAGCACCAGCACTTCCACGTGGTTTGTCTGGTGGCACAGTTGGACACCAGCCCATCTCCTCCCATCCCAGAGCACACAGGTCCTTATTCCTGTGATCGCAGTCAGCAAATGAATTTTGAGTATGCACGGGGAATGGATGTGCTGAATAGGAAGTTCTATTTTTATCTGTTGTTTTGGGAAACAGGCTTTTTTTCGCTTTTAAATGACATCTCCAAGGTGACATGGAGTGGCAGATTTGGCAGGGCCTGCTGCCACATGCTCACAGCCACCCCTGGGAATACACCAGATCCAGCCTCACTGATACACAGGGGCTGTGGTTTGGAACAAAATGGAATTCCTGTGCCCACTGCTGCCACCCCAGCACGGCGTGTGACACTGTGTGGCACCTGCCACCAGGACTGGGCACAGCTCCTTGGCCCACACCACCAGCAGCATCCCCAGCATGGGCAGAGCAAACTCAACAGGAGGAGAATCACCCTCGGGGGGAAGGAGCACCAGCATGCAACAGAGCCTGTGCGAGATTAAGCCTTAGGAAAATAAACACCTGGACAAGTCCCTGCTCATGTAAAGTAAAAAAGGAGCTTTTGCTCACTTTCTAATTTGCAAAGCTCATTAGCAGCGAGATGGGTGAGGGGTCACTGGAAGGCAAATCATTACTGACACGGATCCCCCAAATGGGAGCACATCCACTCTCCTACATCTGAGCTGCCTGCCAGAGCTGCTCAGATCAGCTCCTCCATTATTAAGTTTAAAAAACCAGAATACTTAATAAAGTGTTTCTGTAGAGAGCAAACTACCCTTTTTGTTATTCCACTCTGTTTTCTCAACAACAGCAGCCTTCTAGTCAGAGACTTCTGTGCCAGGCGCTGGAGGTGATGCTCTGGGTACAGACGAGTCTGAATCTCCCCAGCTCTTAAAACCACAGAGGGAAGCTGCCACCAAACCCCACTCCCAGCGCTGCTCCAGGTACCATTCCCGTGCCTGGATGCCTCCAGAAGCGAGACCCAGGACGCCAAGCTGCATCCCTAGCCCTGCTGGCCTGAGACAGCGCAGTCAGCTGGGGGCTCAGTGCCCCAGAGCACCGAGGACCATTTCCAAAGCCCTAATGACCCCCCTTTGTGCTGAGGCATCCTCGCTCCTCACCCAGGAACCTCCTCGGTGGGAGACAAAAACATTAATCCGAGGCACTGCTGAGGTACAAGCAAGTGCCAGCATTTTAATGAGCTCCTGTCTGTGCACTGGCATTTATTTGCTTGTTGGAGCTCAGAAATGATACAAATGCAGTAAACCACTCCATGTCCATATTTATTTATTTATTTGGACAATTCTAGCTTATTCTGCCTTTGTTTTCTTGACCCAGAAGGCCCCTGGTGAGCAAAGCTACTCAGCAGCAGCAGGACAGAGCTTGGCTGGATGCAGCTCAGCCTCTGTGTGTGAGATTTATTCCTCCTCTCCCAGTATTTTGATGAAACGAGGGCCAAAATTCTGGTTGCTAAAGGGCTTTCCAGAACCTCCTCAGGGCAGGGACGTCCTCACCAACCCCAGCTGTGGCAGAGCCCTTCCTGACACCCCTCTGAGGGGGGGACATGCTTCCCAGAAGGGAACATTACAGCTGTTTTCTGAAATAACAGTCATTATCTTTCCACTCTTTTCCTCCCCTCCCTCCTTTTTTCCCTGCTTCCTTTTCCCTTTAAAGATCATCAATCATTATTTTAGCTTTAGCAAATCAAACCCATCTGGCTTGCAGGCTCCCAAGAACATTCTGCTTGTTCTCAGCCTGGTCCCTCTGTGAAAGTGGGATGGAGAGCCCTAGGAGATGAGGCAGCACCTCCTCACCTCTCTCACCACTCCAGTGAACCCTCCCAGGTTCTGCATCTGTCTCAGCTCCAAGAGGGAGGGATTTGCTTCAAGCAGCTGGTGTGATGCCTTGCACACAGAAAGAAGTGTTCCTGGAGCAAGGAAATCTGCTTCCCCTCCAGAAGTCATCAACAGCCCATTTTGGGGTGTGCTGGTATCTCCTGCCTCTCAGGGCATTTTTAGTCTCGGTAGAAGCTGGCGCCTCCAAAAACCTTCAGGAACACAGAAATTCAACCCCTGCCCACCACTCACCCATCAGGGTACAGCCCAGCCACAACACTACACACAAAATCCTATATCCCAAACCCATCCCAAAGCCCCAAGCCCACACAAAGCATCCCAGTCTGGTGAGGATGGGATGGGCCAAGCCCTCAAGGAACACCTCTGAAAAAGCCACAGCTGGAAAAATAGGGCTTTTATCATCCAAACCATTCCTTCTCTGCACAGACAGAGACCTCCAGCTCACCTTGGTACTTCCTGAGCTATTCCACCTGCTTTTAAACCAGATGCCCCTTGCCCACGAGGTGCAAACCCCCTCTGAAAGCAAAGGCAGGCGGGTGCTTTGCTCCCACCCACCACCAGCTCTGACCCCTACAGCCTTTGCCAACCTTTCCTCCTCCAATCCCATTTTCAGTACAAGTATTTACCTGGATTAACGAGATAAAATCCAAAACCACAGGTTCCTTGGAGGGGGGCTTGCTGTTGAGCTCAGGGGGCTTCTGCTTCCAACCACCATGTGCAGAAGGAGTCAGCTCCTGCTCCAGGGAGCCAGTGAGACTTTAGAGGGATTAGGAGAGACTGGCTTCCTCATCTCCCTCTCTGGTGTGTGCATCTCTCCCATAATTAGCTAGGTGCCTCTCAAGGCAGGGACGGGTAAGTTTTTATTTTTCAATGAACAATTGCCTGTCAGAAAAATGCAGATTTGATGAAGCTTAAGTGCTTTGTGGGATTCCATCAATTACATCTCAAAACTCATTGGGAAATTAGGAGAGCATTTAATTTTGACAAGGTTGAAATGTTTTGGTTTCCATCACCTAATTTTGTTTTTATTTCAGGCTGTACACTGGGATAAAGCAATATAAAACAAAGCTCCAGATGATAATGGTGGAATAAAACACTTCCCTCTCCTTTATGGAAAGGAAATGTTCTGAACCAAAGTATTTTGGAATTTTCACTTATGAGGCATCTCTGAACAGCATTTTGGTTTGGGCTGAACCTCTCAAACACCCCATTTCCCCCCAGGAAAATAAGCTCTCAGCATCACCCACACAATTCCAAACCATCTCTCCGTGGTCCCTAAGCCACCTCTGGGGTGCTGGAAGGAGGAGACGAAAGCAGGAGCCACCGCCCTGCTCCTTCATTCCTAATCCCATTTCTCCCCAAAACAGTCACACTGCTAAATGAAGCCATTTCTCTGCCAGCTCTGCAGCAGTGAGGAGCAGCCCATCCTTCCGAGGTGGGAGAGAGCAAGGGAAGGATTAGCCCCAGACAAGCTGTGCTAAGGCTTACATGCCTGTGTGCACCATGCCAAATTTCTCCTCCTTCTGTGTCTAAAGGGGCTGGGATCAACCCCACACCAGTGTCACTGCAGGCCACAGCTTCATTAAGGGACTCTCTGGTAGATGTTCTCCCTCCTGCATCCTGCTGGGCCAGACCAATTCCCTCCTTTGTGATGGGCTGACCCCACCATCGCAGGGAGAACAGCTCAGATCATCCCTGTAGGCAAACTGCACCTTTTTTCTTGCTCAGACTACACATAAATATCTGCCAGAGGGACCTGAGCCTGTGAGAAGGGAGCCAGTGAGGATGAGCAGGATTTCATGTCTGTACAGAACAGCAGTGCAGGCTGGGCAAGGCTCTCCCAGCTCTTGCCAACACCTCACCCAAGGTGGGATGGCTGCTGCAGCACAGCCATGCTTTAGCCCTTCCACATCCACCTGCACCATCCTCGGCTCCTGGAGCACTCTAATGTGACTCAAAGAGCCAACTCACCAATGTCTGCAGGCACAGAGGGGCTGCAGAGCCACCAGAACACCCCACTGCAGTCAGGCCTCTCACACCTTCAATAAACAAGGGGTTAATGCTGATCATTCTTGGCCCGGGACCCTGAGCTGCCTTCCTCACCCCCAGCGAGGCAGCTCATGCCCTTCTGCTTCTCCAGGTGGTCCTCACAGCGAGGAGACCCCATCCTGGAAGGCACCATGGGGCTCAGACACCTGTACTGCTGCTGCTGCCTCCTCCCACAGTGATGCTGAGGACACCCAACATGCACTGGAAGAGAACAGAGCACCTCCTTGCCCAGCTCATGTGCTAAGACCAAAGCTCCCACTCCTTTGGGAGAAAAAGCAAAAAACAAAAACCACAAAAAACAACAAACAAACAAAAAAACCAACAAAAAAACCAAACAAAAAACCCCCCAAAACCCCAAAACAAAACAAAAAACCAACCAAAAAACAACAACAAAAAACCCCAAAAAGCCCAAACACCCCCTCCCAATTAAAAAGCAAAACAAACCAAAAAAAAAACCCAAACAAATCACCCCTCTTATTTTCAATAGGGCTGAAATCCTGCCTTTCTAGGCTAAAAAAAAAAGCACCTGATTGTGGGGCAGTACATGGAAACAACCCCCCACTTCTCCTCACGTGGGTGAGAGGACTGGCACCAGAGAGCAAAGCCAATCTAAGAGACAGCTGGGAAACCTGAATTTAAGCCATGCTGCAGGTGTTTCCTTCAGTCTCTCAGGGCCAATTCACAGGTTTTCATCTCAAATTATAAATCACCAACACATGAGGGTTAAGCATTTTCCCTGCTTCAGTATCCTCCCTCCAGGCTGTGCAGCTATCACAGTGCCAGTAGGAAAGATCAGTAACATTTCCTTTATAGGATATAGTCTGAATTATTCCTCTAGCACACTTTCTCCTGGTTTGCTGTGACCCCTGCAAGATGGTACAAAAAACACACTGGGCTCAACGTGCAGAGTCATTGGATTCAGAGAAATTCACTGGGATTTTGTTTTCTTGGGAAATTCCCACAGCTTGACCAGATCCATCAGCATTTCTCGAGTTCAGCAAGGAAAAAAACAACAGTGTGGAAGCAGGTTTTCTAGAGCTTGGGAGCTGTTTGGTGGCGTTAGAGCTCAAACACAAGGCTCCAGTTAGTAAGGCTGGAGGTTGGCAAGGTTGCAGCTGATAATTCTTAAAATTACCTGAATAAAAAAGGGCCTCCGATAAGAAAAGAAGTGCAAAAACCCTTTATGCACTCATGCCATCTACTGGGTACACATAAAACTAGCAGAAAACCCTGAGATGAGGGGGGAAAAAGGGATCCCATGGGAAGTGGGGGATGGCAGGTGGGGAGCTGCCACCTCTGTGGGAGGGAGCCCTGCTGGAGAGGCTTTAGGATCACGAGGTGATGCCTAAAATGTAGGATTTCAACTGAGTAAAGCGACACCCTCTTCCCTCTCCACCATCAGCTCAAGGAGACTCAGCCAGACTCCAGCAGGAGCTGCGAGCAATCCACCCTCGACTTTTTAACCTCGACCTTTTAAGGCCAAACAATTAGGTAATGGTAGAGCCCACGCCACTAAAAACCCAGAGATAAATGCATCCCGGTCCTTGCAGAATTACTGGAAGCCGTATTAAGGGCACGAAGGAACCGGTAACAGATGATGGTTATATATAAAAGGAATAAGAAATCCTTGAGATTTGTGCTGCTCCCTGGTTGAGCCGCTCGGCTCCAGCTCTGTGGTGTATTAATTGCTTACAAGGCTGCATGTATATTTTATGCTCAGTACCTGCCTGGAACATTTGTTGGATTTAGCCTTGATTGATGAACCACTGATTATATACTTCTGTGGTCCTCAGCAAATTAATAAACTGTTGACTGGTAGAGATTAACAACATGTCATGATTTGTGAATCTGTGTCCAGAGTAAAGCTGGAGCAAACCTACTGCTAAAATTAGTAGGCAAATGCTCCCTGAACTCTATAAAAAGGGGATAGCTTAATTAAATTACATCCCGATATTGCCCACAGCACTTACCAAATTGGTAAATTGAGTTCACAGCAGTTCAGCTTCAAAACTAACTGACATCCCTGAAAATTTGCAGCACATGACCCCACCCCTTCTTGCACTGGGAGCAACACTCACACCCAGCAGGCTCCCGGAGCAGGAGTGGATGAGGAGGGGCAGTGCAGGGATGGGCAAAGAAAGTACTAGAATGTCTGAGACCGAGCCTGTGTGAGCTCTGAGACTCCACTCCCAGCCCCTCTGATCCCACTCAGCACCATGAGCACACCCAGGGCTGGGGGCAGTGCTGCCAGCCCACCCACAGGGCTTTCCCCTGGACAGTGGCCATGGAGCACGGTCAGAGACATGGCAACAGTTCCTTCCACACCTCTCCTCATAGCCCTCCTTTGCCAGGGACTAACAACAGGTGATGAGAATAAAATATTGCAGAGGGCTGGGAGAGCAGGGAAGCAGCATGGGAAATTCCAAAGGGAAGCAGGGAGACAAGGGCTGGCGGTGGGATGCCGTGGCTGTCCCCACACTCCCCGGGGCAGCTCAGCTCTGCTGTCCTCAGGCTGGGACTGAGGACCTTCACCCCAAGATTGGGAGCTGTGGAGGGAGCCAGAGCAGCTCCTGCAGTAGGGAGAAAAAGAGCAGAGTGGGGAGAGACTGTCTCTGTCCCTATGGGATGCACGGCCCCAGGAGCCCGGGATGCGTAGGATGGGGGTTCCTGTGGTCCCCAGGTGTCACCTCTCACCCATCCTCCTGGGGGAAGATGCTCTCCAGGAGAATGTCCCTGCTGCTCCTCCCTTCTCCTCTCCCCGTACACTCCCTTTACACACAGCCTCAGCCAGGCATTACAGAAGCTTTTCCCCAAGGGACACGGTTTTCCTTTTCTGCCTCTCCACATGCTAGCACTAGGTCTGTAATTTATTGACAATTTCTATCTTAATATATCCTGACTTTAAAAAGAGCCATTGCTTCCCAGAGGCGTGAGGTGATCAGAGCCCTGATTGCTTCTGGCAGTGCCTGGGCAAGCACGTTGGCATTCAGAGGAAAAAAGCACCCCCAAGAAGGGGGAAAATACCCCCTTTTCTGCCCCTCTGATCTCACTCGGCACCATGAGCACCAGCAGTGCTGCCAGCCCACCCACTGGGCTTGTCTCTGGACAGTAGCCATGGAGCACGGCCAGAAATGCTCCCTGGAAAAGGGGACCACGAACAAAAAAATGGCAATGGGGAAAGAAAGGAGGAAGGGGAGAGGAGCAGTAAGGGGGAGATGGCACCAGGCATCGCTGATGACACATGAGACTGTCGTGCTAAATAGCCTTAACAAGCAACCTGAGAAGGGGATAATGAAAACGCCTCCCCCCGGGACAGCACGGCTCCAGCCTGACCTTTCCCAGCTGCCGTGTACAAACATCTTCAATAAATAAAGAGACACTTACCTCCTGTCTCTGCTGAGACGGGAGGGATGTTGAGACGAGGGGTTCCAGGGGTTTAGGAGCAGTGAATGTGTGGTTTAGGGGCTGGTGGAGCGGGTGACAGCGCAGGACCCCCTCGGGGGTCACCACAGTTTCCTGGCAAGGCAGGGGCTTCAACAACAGGCCAAAAGGGATGTCCCAGATTTGCCCCACTTCCCAAAGCTCTGTGCTGTGTCTCTGCACATCTTTCTGGATTCACACAAAGGAGGGATGACTGATGTCAAGGTGAGATGGGTTAGAGCTGGGCGAGGTGCTGAGCTCTGCTGCTCCCCCTGGAAGCACAGCAAAACCCCTCTGGGCATCAGTGCCTGGGAAGCCCTCATGGAACTGTTCACAGGACCAGGCTCCAGGCAGCCTGCTCCAGTGGGACCTGTCCCTGCCCATGGCAGGGGCAAGAATATGGTGACCATTAAGGTCCTTCCCAATTCAAAGCCTTCTAGGATTCTGTGATTAAGAGCCTCTGCCCAAAACTAATGGTCTAGGGTCTCAAACACCTCTGGACTCCTCAAAACCTGGGACTCAGCAGATTGTTTGGCAAGACATCAGCATTTTCAGATACAAATCAAGACTCTGAGGCTGTCAGAGACGTCCAGAGCTGGATAAGCTGGGGGGAATGCTTCATCTTGCTTTTGCACTGGGAAGCACAAAGGAGGAGAAAAAGAGAGGCAGCATTCCACCCCGGCTTCTTTACAAGGAGGAAAATGGAAAAATTATCACCAGACTCAAGCTTTGCTTTTTTTTTTTTGCCTTTTTTTTTTTTTTTCTTTTTTTCCCATCTGAGCACCTGGGCTGCTTCCCTAGAGTTCTTAAGGCATTTGTGATTTGCTGTGAAGGCCTCAGATCTGGGGGAAGTCCACATCCAGCATACACATCCCCTTGGCCACAGGGAACAGGAGTGGGTCCCATCTCCCTCTGACTTGTCCCCAAACCAGAGGCCAGCCCTGGGGACCCTACAGCCCCAGAANCAGCATACACATCCCCTTGGCCACAGGGAACAGGAGTGGGTCCCATCTCCCTCTGATTTGTCCCCAACCCAGAGGCCGGCCCTGGGGACCCTACAGCCCCAGAACCTCTCCCACAGCCCCAGAACCCCTCCCACAGCCCCAGAACCCCTCCCACAGCCCCAGCATCCACCCTGCAGCCTCAGTACCTACCCCACAGCCTGAACACTTATCCCCAGTACTTACACTAGAGCCCCAGTATGTACCCCACAGCCCCAGCACTTACCCTGCAGCCTCAGTACCCGCCCCGCTGCCCCAGAACCTGTCCCACAGCCCCAGCACTCCCCCCACATACCCAGTACCTACCACACTGCCTCAGTACCCACCCCACAGCCCCAGCACCTACCACACAGCCCGTGGAGTCCACCTTGCGATCCGAAACACACTTGAAGTTGCGGGTGCAGCCGCCGTTGTTGCGGGAGCAGTCCCGGACGGGCCCAAAGGAGGAGAGCAAGTCATTGATGGTTTCGAAGTAGGTGGACAGCATTGCTTCTTCCCTTGGAGAGAAAAGGCACCGTTAGGGCTGGCAGGGAGCTGGCAGAGCACAGGCAAGGGCAGGGCAGTGCGCAGAGAGCTGCGCTGGCAAAATCCCTGCATCCTGATCAGCCATACGGAGCCAAAGGAAGCTTCCCAAGGAAGTGAGGGCTTTGTGATTATGCTATAGAAAATAAATTAGCTGCATAATTCTGGCATCCTTCATAGAATCGACCAGTCATGGGGTTTCAAAGATACTATCCACCAATTTTATGCAAATTAGCAACCAGGAGGGAGATACTTCATTAGTAGCCTGGAGCTGGGTGTGACCCCAACCCTACACTAGACAACAGCAAATCCAGAGCCATAAAATTCTTCCTGAATGTTCCACAGCTGGGCCAAACCTCCCTGAGCATCCACACCCCGCCCATCACCATCACCCACATCCACCCCAGGGATGCTGCCAAAGCTGGAGAGACACATGAAACTTGGCTTCATGCTTGCTGAGATATGGATGTGGAGCAGATAATGCAGGGATGGGGTGCAGGCACAGCTCTGCTGCTCTGCTCCAGCCCATGATGGGCAAAGCCCCAGGCATTGCTGTGCTGTGACAGCCCTCAAACAGGAAGCATGAGCACCTAGGAATAATTCCAAGGCTGTGTGAAGCCTTGGGAAGCTCCCAGCCCTGCCTCTTGGAGCTGCACACGCAGCGGATTTTGCCTGTGACAAAGCATTCAGGCACTTTGCCTTCTTCTGTATTCCTGCAAAAGGAACACAGATGCTTGTCAAGAGCTTTAAGCATCCCCAGGATATTTTTCATCTTCGAGGCACAGTTTATACATTATCCAATACCCACAGCCTGTCCTGGGCAACAGAACCCATCACCCTCTTACTGACAGGAGAGAGACAAAGTGATCAGAGAGGGAGAAAAGTCGCAGAACAAGTCAGTGATAGTGACAGACTTGACCTCCGCAGGCTGTTTATTAGATCTTTACACACAGGAGTCAGCAAATTAACCCTGACCCCTCTGACCTCAACACCCCCGAGGCAATGCTGGGAGTCACAGCATGGTTTATTCTCCTTGAGCCTCTCTCCTGCTGGGCCATCAGCACAATGACCCAATGCCCAGTGTTAGTGCCCCTATATGGGGGGGGTTAATGTCAAAACGGTCTGCTTGGCAAAGAAACAGCAGTACAGGAATATTCATCAGCCCTGGAGGGCCACGGCAGAGCTGCCTGGAAGCAGCCCTGCATTCTCTATCAGCAGAGGGCCCCTGAGCTCACACGCCGTCACACTCACACACACAGCCCTGCCAACACCGAGCACTCAAGAAAACCATGAGTCAGGCGTTAGAAAATAATATAATGCAACTGGCACCAAAATGATGAGATTTTAAAAATAAATCGATTGCTGTGCTGTTTTGTGTGGATTTTTTTTCTTTTTTCTTTTTTTCTTTTTTTTTTTTTATTTTATTTTCCTCCCCTGAATTTGCTTTAGGGTATAACCAAGCTTTTCCCTGCAAACTCAAGGGCTAGAAACTCCTTAGAGACCAAACCCAAATAAAGTCTTATGCAGTATTGGCATAATGATTTTTTAGATTCTGGATTTCAATAGAATCACAAGATTCCAAAAGTTGAGAGTTTCAACAAGGAAAACACCATTAAAAGCAGTGAGAAATAGTAAATTGGCACCACCCCTTGGGCTGGCCTGGATGAGTTATCCGAGCACTGGGGCAGCTCTGTGTTCACCGTGGTGCCCCACATAGCAAGCTCATGTCTGCACTGCCTGCTCTCACCCCAATTAATGCTTCCCAATTAACTTTTCACTCATAGCAATTAAGCTCCTGATATTCTCCCTTTCTTGGCCCATCTCCTAGATTTTCCAGCATATTTGGAGACGAATCTCCCTCTGTCCTTTCTTGGTCATGTTTCAAATATCTTTAGAGGCCGCTTTCTATTAGCCCTCTGTTCCCACCAGGATCTGCAGCTCCTCTGAAATGAGAGAGTAAGAAAGGCAGAACACAGTAGAGCAGGGCTCGTATTTCTGCTGAGAGATGGAGGGGGAGGAAGGGGATATTATGTGGGACTAAAACCACTGTTTATTAAGGTAGGGAGAATTATTTTTAAAAAGCCAAAACCAACAAACTGTGACAGCTCCTCCACCACCCACCCCAAAAAGCTCAGCCCCATCTGGTCCTCCCAGGGGGTTCTCATTGTGGGTGGACAGCAAGGAGAACCATGCTCCCATCCTCCCTCCTGGTTTTTCCATTGAGCCACCAAACTACCCACGTCCCTGGAAGGAGGAGGTGAAGAGCTACAGCTGCTTTGGGTGGTGGAAAGGAGATCCTGGGTCTGGGTCCTTGCACAGGACTGCTCCAGAGAGACAGAATTCTGTCAGGAAACATCAGCTCATCCCACATGGCACCAGGCTGGGGCTGGCATGGGCAGCTTGTCACGCTTTAATTAAAACTTGGAAGCACAAGCCAACCTCCTGCCCTCGGGTCATCCCTCAGCTCGGGAGGGCTGAGGATGGGAACGGGAAACTCGCTCTCCAAACCCTGGCATAATGGATGACCCCTGCCAAAGCCCAGGAAGGGCTGGCGAGCTGAAATGAGCCATTAAGCATATTAAAATATTAACCCTGCTGGGAGGTTGGGCAGCAGGGAAGTGCCTGAGTGTGGCCTGAGAGAGGAGCGGGCGAGGGCAGGCGCTCAGCGCCATCGGCTCCGCGTTGGCCGTCGCTCCATTAGAGGAGCTGCTTCAACAGGGAGCCCTGACAGGGGACAGCAGCTCACGAGAGCCTGATGTGATGTCAGAGCAAGCTGGGAGCAAACTTCACAGGCAGGTGCTGCCGAGCCCCTGGCACTGCCAGCCTCAGCAGCTCCTTTTCATTCTGGGAGTGAAGAGCAGTCACCGTCACTGCCTTCTGCGGTGACGTGTGGCACGCAGCAGATGACTGCCCACCCACACAGCTCTGCCCTGACCCCTGCCTGTCCTTCCCTGCTCACCGTGTGGGGCTCCTGTTCTCACACCGCAGAGCCAGCCCTGGAGAGAAAGCAGTGCCGACGAGGCAGGGGACACCTGAGGAGTGGTGGCAGCATCTGGCCAGCACTGCAGGGAGCCCACTGGGGACAGCCATCCCCACCATCGCCCGGGGGCCACTTCAGACCAGCCCTGATGGATGAATCACTTTCCCTGCAGTAACAAGCTGCCTGCAAAAGAACAGCTCTTGTTGCCCATCTCTCTGGGTGGATTTCAGTGACTAAGCCCCGGATCCGTTCTGACAGGGTGGGATGGAGAAGGACAGGCTCTGTGTCCTCAGTACATCAAAGAGCCATGGGGAGCTGCTGGTGGCCCTGGCTGGACCCAGGTGCCAAAACCCCGGGGAGCAGACAGGGCTCAGCACCCGCTGTACTGGGAGGATGGGGCAATCCATCACTGGCCTGAAGGCAGGTCTTGTCAAAAAGGGCATTTTGGAGAGAGTGACCTAATTTCTGGTGCCAGATCCTCTCCACAAGCCCATGAACATCTATGACCACACACACACACACACACACATACACACACTTCTTTAACTCTCCAGCTCTCCCAAAGACACCTGCAGACACCCAAACAATATACTTATAAATGAAACACGCTCGCCTCCCTGCCAGGACCCTCTGAACACACACCCAGCATCAGAACACCGAATTTTCTATTAACATCTCGTGCCACAAATGTCCGGCGTGGTGCAGCACAGCAGAGCTCCCCTCCTGACTCTGCTCCCTTGGTGCAGACCATGACATCCATCCTCACACAGCCCCATTCCACCTCCCACCACCTGCACTCGCCTGGATTCCCTCAAAACCACTTTTTTCCACCCTCCCCCTTTGTTCCAGGTCTCATTAATGAAGCAGATTCACTGACAAATACTGCTGGGGGTTATTTATTCATGAAATACCAACACCAAGCAATTCTCAAAGCTTCCAAAGCACTCATCCCAGAATAAGCTCCAGAGCTTTGCAGTGGCTCTTCTCTCCAGCTCATCCTGAAGGGGATTAGTGGGTGTTATCCAACTCTGCTGCCCCTTTTTATTGCCTGCTAATGGTTAAAGACTTCAGTGCCTTACAAGGTTCACCATCACTAAAAAAAAATAAAGAAAAGAATGTGAACTGGTGACGAAGCCAGTGCCATCTGCTCCCTGAGCTGGGTTTGGAGAGGGATCAGGGTGAGGTTCAGGAGTTTCTAGAGACAGGGCCCACTGGCAGCACAGAGTATGATGCTGTGTCACCTGCAGTTTCATCCAGAACTCCCAGCCCAGCCAGGAGGGCTCATGCCCAGAACCTTGCACTGCTTCTGTTGAACAGGGAACTTCAGAGCCATAGCACTTGCAAACCAGGACAGAGCAATTTACACCCAGATTCTGCATTTTTCAGCTCAGCTGTTGCTTGCCTGAGCAATTCTGAGCAGCTCTACCACGATGCCCTGGAAAATTCATCACAGAAATGGGCACAAAGGGTGAGTGACATACGGTTCCCAGCTGAGGGTGTGCTGCAAAACTCATAATCACATTTTTTAAAAAAATATAATTATATAACCAATAAAACCCCAAGCTGCAGCTGCAAAGCCCTGATTCAGAAGCAAAGAATTGATCAGCACATTGGGACTGGGACCTTGGCTGCAAGTAGAGCCTTTGGGACCCCTTGGTGCCCCAGCCCACCTGCAGCCCCAGCACCACGCTCAGCACATGGCATTTCTGACCTCAGCAGAGGCAGAGCCACCCCTTCCCCTGGGGAGTCTCCTCCCAGGACCCTCTGTGTGCCACAAACATTCATTTTTGTTCCCAGCTTCTGCACACCATGGGTGATGATTTTCTTCACATTTAAGACAGGCAGCCAAGGCAACAAGAGGATGGAAAGTGCTCACCACTGCTGGATGGCCAACTGAAGACACTTTCCATGTTATTTTTAGTACTTTTAGCACTTCCCACACTCACACTACAACTCCAGCTGTGTCTGCTGCACTACAGGCTCAGCTGCTCTGCACTGAGAGCCATCCAGTTAAACACACAAATTATAATGAACATGCAATAAATGATCACCCGAGAAAAGTGGTCTCCAATTTAAGTGCAACAGAATATGGTTCGGGTTTTTTTTTCTGGGATTTCAACCCTTTCATTTATTCTGCCTGCAGCAAGAGACGATTCTCTCTACAGCCCTTTCCTGCATTCCTACAACATTTACTCACGGATCACAGAATGGCTTGGGTTGGGGGGCCCTAAAGCTCACCTCATTCCACTGCTGCAATGGGTGGACACCTTCCACTGTCCCAGGCTGCTCCAAGCTCCATTCAACCTGGCCTTGGATGCTTCCAGGGATCCAGGGGCAGCCACAGCTTCCCTGGGAACCTGTGCCAGGGCCTCCCCACCCCCAGGGAAGGATATCTTCCTGATATCCATATATGTGGAGAATGCAGCAACCATCTCCTACAGCACTGAACCATGAGCCAAAACAAGTCCATTCACACACTAACCAAGCTGGAATGCTCTGGAAAAGTTAATGTCCATCCCCAAGATTGAAGGAGCTCATGAGATGGTGGCAGCTTCTCACGTGGGGATTTCACAGCCCGAAACTTTGGCATGCTGAAGCTCCTGTCTTTAACCAGGTGTCCCAGTGCTGCACCTGCAGATTTATTATTTCAAGTAGGAAAAAAAAAAAGTGATTTTCTGCCCAGCACACACCGACAACCACTTTTCAGCCACTGTAATAGTGCTGGAAGGTTTGAAGAAAAAAACCACTATCCAGGTCCTCAACTGGGAGAAATCATCCTCACTTGAGTGACACCGGAGAAGGCATTTCAACGGTGCTGTGCTGACATTCCACAGCTGATGAGCTGCTTGCTATAAATTTTCCGGGTAGTCTCGCTTCTTGTGGCAATACTATAATAAACACTTGCAAAAACGCTCTCCCAAAAACCTTGAGGTTGAAAGTGTGAAAAATTCCCCACCAAGCATCAATAATTTGCTGGAGATTCAATAAAACCTCCCCTCTGCCGGAGCGTTTTGAAGCTCACTTCTGCAAGCAGAAGGGCCAGGAATTTAATTAGAGCAAAGCAAAGAGAAAACAAACACACTGGGATAAAAGCAAGCTGGGAAAGCACATCCTAAGGGATGTTGGGGTTCACGAGGATCCTGCACCTCGCTGCAGCCCCCTCAGAGCCAGCACAGCTCTGCCATATGAAGGACCGGGGAATCACAGATGAATGAAGCAAGATAGTTTTAATTCTGAGTATTCTTCTTGTTTCAGGGAAGGTTGTGGCTGTGGTTTCAACCCTGCACGAGCCAAAGGAAATGCAGGAGGTGCTGGCTCAGTCTCCCAGGCAACGCCAGTGGTGGCAGGGCTAAGGAAAGGCACATGAGCCTTAAGAGGGATGGCAAAGCACAGTCAGGAAGTGTGCAGGGAATCACACGTGTTGGTACCTGCTGCGGTCTGTAATCCATCCCAAATTCAGCAGGATGCATTTCCAGTGTGCTGGATGCTGCTGTGTGTCAGGAGCCTCGGCAGCAAAATGTGGGATGGGATGGGATGGGATGGGATGGGATGGGATGGGATGAGGCAGGGGCTTGGAGCACAGCAGGTGCTCTCACTGGGACGGAAATCCCACACAAGCACCTGGGGACACCAGCCAGGAGGAAACCCAGCACTGCCAAGCGTTGTGTCCCCCTTGACCACCCCAGCAGATATGATGGGCACGGACAGGGAGACACCAAGGCCCATCAGGTATGCCAAGAACAGAGCTACCACACTGGCCTGGGTACAGAAAAAGTGCAATGCATGAAATTATAAAGGTTGTGAGGTCACATGCCCAGAACTTAAGGAAATTAAGAATTAAGGTTTCCAGGACAACCTTAATTCAGTCTCCAGTAATTTTGCCTTTTATGAGGGTGTTGACTCCACGGCCACATCCAGGAGGGTTATCCTAAGGAACTATCTCTCCCCAGATGCCAAAGGTGATGGTGCCAGGCTGCAGCCAAGAGCCCCAGGATGCCTGAAACAGTCCAGAGCTCAGTTTAGGCCTCCCAAAAGCCACCCTTGGGTACCTACAGACATCCACAGCTTCTCAGCCCCCTGCAAATTACTTCCTCTGCAGCTTCTCAGTATCTTGTTTTTTTTTCCTTGGAGGACACATAGCTCCTACTTTATTGTACTCTATCCAGGTACTGTTCTGCATGCACAATTATTTAGCTCCTCGTGGCTTGCTTATGCTTTACTCAACACCAAGAAGCAGCAGTATTTCACAACAAATAAAGTGATTAAGTTCCCAATCTCCCTGTTATCATCCCCATTTTACACACAGGGAGCCAAGGCACAGGCACAGTGATGTAAAAAACATCCACTCCTTTACGTGCACCAAATCTGAGACATTTAGATGTGATTTTTCAGAGTGCTTAGCATTAAATGACACTTTCCCTGCTCAAAGTACAGCTCTCATTGACTTCAGTTGAAGTTTTTACAGCTTCACATTAATGCAGATCATTCCCAGAGCAGGTTCATCAGCTGTGCTGAGCGAGGCAAAGGTGAAAAACTAGGATATGATCATGCCATTAAAGATGATTCCATAATGCATATGCACAGAGGGGCTGCCTGCAGGCTGCACAGCAAACCGACCCTGGCACTTCCCAGCTCTGGGGCTCTGCAAACTTGATAACATTTGCTCAAGAGGAGCAGCTGGGGGTTTTATTCTGGGCAGGGAGGAAGGTGTTCAGCCTGGAAAAAGAGGACATTTTCCAGCAGCAGCTGCAGGATGCAGCATCACTCCGCCTTCGGTGGGCAAAGCTCTTCCCGGGGCAGAATCACCCGGGCAGGCTCCCCCTGGCCTGCTCCCTGCCCTCTCTGCGTGTCCCAGTATATCCCATGCCTCTCCCCCATTCTCCCAGCTCCCCTTCCCCACCAGCCCCCAGCTCAGTGACATTTTGGCCAGCTGCTGCCTCTGTGCTGGGGGACAGGTGATTGCTGCTGGCTCTCATGGCTAAAAGCAGACAAGGCTTCACGCTGTGTGCAGCAATTCAAGTTTTTCAAAAGCATTTTTGAGCTGGACAGATTAAGACAGTTCTTTGCCTCTAAAAGAGGGATCCTCCAGAAAATGCCTGCCTCAATCCTCTGCAACAGTGTTGCCTGGGGGGGAGAAACAGAAATCTTGGAAAACCTAACTATCAGGCAAAAGACCAGACAGAAGGCCTGAGATCTCTCGCCCTAAATTATTACAGGCTGAAAACATCATGAGATGAGTCAGGCCATCCCAGTACCAGGCAGTGATTGCAGCCCTGCCTAGGCTGGTTCAGATGTAGCACAGATTCACATGGATTACATGTGACATGGGAAAAAAAAAAAAAAAAATTATAGTAAAATTGCCATTAAACTCGGTGCTGTGACGAGCTCTGGGCATCTCCTCCCTGCCTCACCTGTATCCACTCCCAGCGTGGGAGGCCACATGCTGGAGAGAACTGGAGCATCCAGCCACCCTCTCCCTGTCTTTGTCCTTCCAAGCCATCAGCAAACCAAGGTTTCAGGTCCCAGCTCATTCAGCATTCCCAAGGCATGAGCTAAAGGATTTTCCTATTTAAACCAGATATATATTCTAGCCCAAACAAGAGCTTGGCTGTGCCAGTTTCCATCTCTCCACCCTGCTTCTCTGGCCAAGAAATTGGGAATTTGCTTGCTGGTGGGGGCAGAAAGACAAGACTGGAGGTGGAAGGACGCCAGCCCATGAACAGGATCCATCTCCTGCTCCTATGGCTGCACAGCCCCCAGCCCCACACAAGCAGAGATGTCCTACACTGCCCCATGGGACAGAGCCACTACGGGGGCTTTGGTCATCCCAAGAACTTTGCAATGGCAAGCTGGAAATTGCCGGTTTGGAACTCAGACTTCAGCCTCTGCTTAGGCATGGATGACTCACTGGGGTTTTCCTTCCCTTTGACATCCTTCCGGGGTATTTTGGACAAGTTTTCTGTCCTAGTGGGCTCTCCTGGATCTGATTCTCGAGAAATTCCTGAGGGCCATGAGGAAAAGTTGGATTTTGCAGGGCAGCTGGGAGAAGGAGAGGCCACAGCCCAGACTCAACCCCTCTCGCTGCCCGTGACTGTGGGGGGGTCCAATACACATACAGAGTGCCAAGATGTGGTGCTGATAAGCACTTCAGAATCACTGGCAGAATTAGATTAGACGAACAGGAAACACCAGGGCTGCTGGATCAGATATCCATGTCCTGATTTTTCACAGATGTTCCTATCGATCCGCTGGGAACAGACAGCAGTGAGCTCCTCAGAAACAGGGTGCCAGGGACCAGCCACCTCCACACAGGCTGGAATGGGTGCTGGGAATGCAGAATCTCATGGAATGCTGGCTGCAGGCAGGACAGCCCTGGAGGAGCCAGAACACCAGCACTCTCGTGCAGTTCTGAGCACCAAGCTCTGCCATAAGGATCCACCCAGCTGAACCCCACTGAGACCCACACCTGGGTGAGCTTCACCCACCCCTCTGCATCCCAGGGGTCACCAGATCCCAACCTCTGTGGCTTCCAGCCATGGCATGGGATGAGCAAGCAGCCCACATCAGAGGATTGCACATCCCTGCACAAAGAGAGGGGTGAGAGCCCACAGAAGCAAAATGGGAGGTTTTTTTGGGAAACAAACCTGTCAGCTGTGTTATAGAAAACATCACACACCTGGGTCAGTTACTAGGGATACATTTATGCATATGCATCCATATATGCATAGCTTTGCTGCTATATATAGCACCTTCCATCAGCAACACTCACTGGCTCAAAAAAAGCCAGATGAATGTCCACAGACAGAGGAACTGAGGCACAACCAGATTATTTACAGCTCATTTCCAGAAGTACTCTTTGAAGTTAGGATCCAATTAATTTTATACCTGGGGAGAGATTTGCGTTGGGTTTTCCATCTGTCTGGGCAGGTTTTTCAAAAGGGCTTGGCTCTTATCTAGGCACCCAAAGCAGAATGTGTTTTCCCAGGTGCCCAGCACCCAGGAACAGCTCTGTGGAGCACAGGCGGATTTGCCACAAGGGCAGCACTCTGCTCTGGAAGCCACTGGTCACTGAGCCATTCTGAGGACATCACCTCCATGGGTCTGGTCTCCAGAGGTGAGGAGCAACCCGATCTGCTGCTGCCTTTGGCAGGCACCCATCCCACCTTCGCCTGGAGGTGTTGGCACCTCAGAGCAAAGAATTTCCTACCCTGGAGAAAAAGAGGGGTTTGAGCTGGTTTGGGTCCCTGAGCAAGCTCAGCCCAGGATCAGAGAGATCATCAACCACTACTGCTCAGGGGAGGGGATGGGGACTGGTGGCTGGAGAAGGTCTGGACCACCCAGTGCAGTAAGCACATCTCATAAAATCACTTTGGTTATTACCTAAAACTGCACCCACACTGCCAGGAGGGTTCCTCTTCTACCTCCCCTGCAAAGCTGTGCCACTCTGGCTGTGGGCAGACCTCAAAGATCACACACTGATCCCACCTTGCAAACTCCTTGGGGCAGAGCCTGTGTTTAACCCTGCACTTGCAGCACCCCTTCAATTCTCTTCTCTTTTCTGATCTGTAGTGCCATGAAGATCCCATCAGATACACATCCCACCCCCAGCACAAACGAGCCTGGGAAGCTCTGATCCAGGCAATGGCTGCAAAGCATCACCTTTGGGCTTCCGAGGAAGAGACAGAGCTCCAAATGCACATCAAAGCCTCAGAGGCCAACATTTCCCAAACAAACAGCTCCCACCAGGAGGGAATGGGCAGCCCAGGCTACAGCATTGCCTGCCTCTAATGAGCTGACCCACAGGCTCCCTCCTGGCTCTGCAGCTCGTGGGGTAATTGCTGCACATTTTTAGCCTTGCCTGCAGCCATATCGTACAGCAAAGGCTGCCAAGCTGTGTCCAGGGCCAGGTGTGTTCAGGAAAAAAAAAAAAGAATAATCAGCATCTAAAAAAAAAAGGAAGGAAAAAGAAAAAAAGAGAAAAATCTGATGGTAAACTCTGTTGCAACCGTGGGTTTTTGTGATTTTTTTTTTTTTTTTTCCTTCTTTTTTTTTTTAGATGTTGTTTTTTTTTTTTTTTTTGGGGTTTTTTTGTTTTTTTTTTTTTGTTTTGTTTTGTTTTGGGGTTTTTTTGGTTTTGTTTTGGTTTTTTTTTTTCAGATGAACCAAATTGACTGCCATCGAAGCAAATGGCAGATGAGGAAAACATTGACTTTCTGCTTGGGTCAATAAACAAGATAAATTGAGTGGGGAGTTGGAGGTGGAACAGGGAACATCATTATTTGCCTGAGGAGGAGAGAGGGTTAAAGGCAGAGAGGCTGAAGCAGGCCATGGCTGTATCTCATGTAAGGGTGTTTCACCTGGGAGCTCAGCACTGGCAGGCAGGAACTGTGCTGTCCCAAGACTAGGGACTGTGCCAGGGGACTGGGTCTAATGTGTTTAAAAGAGATGACCCCAGACCCAAATCCTGAGATGAGACGACAGGGGATTGCATTCCTGCAACTGAGCATCTGCTGGTGCCAGGGGCTTTGTCCAGAGTGGGTGCACAGCCTGTGCAGGGATGAGACATGCCTGCTGCTGGTCCTGGAGTGGCCAAACCAGCCCTGTCCCAGGTCTGAGAGGCCAAACATGGGATTCAGCTCATCCACAGGTACACAAAGGACTAATTGCTTTGTGCTCCTCCAAACTCTCAAGGAGAAATTGGCTCATTTGTGGATGATCCCTCTGCCCTAAGGCAGTGAAAAAGAGCCCTGAGCCCACAGAGCAGATCTCCAGTGGTTAGAGAAGGCAGCCTTGAGACTTAGATACAGGCCTAGAGGTGCTCTAAGCGACTCCTGAGCACAGTCAAATCAGTCCCAGCCTACAGCCCCTGGAACTGCTTGGAACAGATGCTAGCTAGGGAGTTGGCCTTTCTGAGGAGGAGCAAGGCTTTGAGATCACCCAGAGCAGTAGACAGGTAAAACACCACTTGGGAGAGACATGAAAGGCCTGCAGTAGAGCTGCATGATGGCACAGGTTGCAAGGAATGCATCAGGGATCCAGTCCCACAGGCAATGATGAGAGCTACAGGCAGGTGTGCATGGGATGGGAACATTCCTCCCCTCAGGCCAACCAGATCTCAGCCATCAGGTCCGTTTCAGGTGCCACAGTGTGTCATGGTGAAGGATATCAGGTTTGAAACACAATTCACAGTGGTGCAGGATGTGATCGTCACCATTCCTGCCTGATTAGATCTGTCAGAATCCATCAGCAGGAACTTTGCCTAGGAGCCCTCTCTCCAGCTGCACATTTAGCAACAGGAGATTGATGACAGGAGATTTAAAAAAGAGGGTAAAAAAGAAAGACAAGAGCATCATTTACACACTTCAGGACCACCCTCCTTCTCCTGAGCATCATACTTCACTCACCACCTTTATTTCAGTGTCTGTCTTAATTAAGAAGACTAAATGGAAAAGCCTCCGTGCTAATCCAAGGTCTGCCTCAAGGGGCTGAGGAGGATGCCCAAAATGTAATTTTCTTTCTTTAAAAGACATGAGAAACAGCTACGTAGACACACAGCCTTCCGTGTTCCCACCAGCACTCTGCAAACCATCAGGGAGCAGTGGATGAAGATCTGATGGATGCCAGGAGCAGCCTCCAGCTAGAGAGGGGAGCTGAGAGCACCAGGAGGGCTCTCAGAGTGGGCAGGCAGCAAGGGAGGGCTGATCCCCTCCCCAGTATCCATGGCAGGATGAACCCCACCGCTGATCAACGGGGGATCCCTCCGAGAGAGGTGAGGATTACCCAGAGCCTCGCCCAAAATACACACCAAGACTCCCCTTTGATTGCACACACAAGGGCCAAAGCATTGATTTTTCAGCAAATAAGCAGCAGCAGAAGCAAACCTCTGCAAATGTGACTCTTTGAAAAAAGTCAAGCTGGAGGTTTTCTGGAGGCAGAGCTCACTGGAGAGGAAAACCTGGGGATTTCTGAGCAGGAAACCAGTGGTTGTATTTTTACTGTTTCATCCAAACAGACTTCTCTGGACATATTAGTGAAAAGTGGGGATCATAGCAAAGCCTGAGCTTTACATATTTCTCCAAGTTTTTCTCCCGATGGAAGGAGCACTGCAGAGCTGGAACACTGCCCAGTCGCTGGCCCGAGGGCAAGGAACTTGCTTTTGGCATTTGGACTAATTCAGATTAGAAGATTCTCATTTGATTTCAACAATATTCACCGCCATCTATCCAAAACCAAACTGGGTGTAAAGAAATGCAAATGACATCAAAACTCCTGCGGGCCTGCCCTGCCACAGGAGAGCATTCCCAGGAATAAAGCTCTGAGCAGGAGCTGGCATTTTGGGATCGTCTGCAGCCTCAGAGGGTGAAATACTGACTGTGGGCAGGCTGCAGGATGTGCCAGTGCTCCAGCCTCCTCATCTGTAAAATGGGGACAACAGCAGCTACCTGCCTCCCACTGTGCCACACAGTTAATTAATGTTCCTTTGAGTTGTGAAGATTAAAAGCGGCGTAAAACCGCAAAATAGAGGTTTGTTATTATTATGAATGAAGCCTCCACTCGTTCCACCCCATCCCACCCTTAGAGCAGACACTCTGAATTGCTGCAGACACTGTGAATTGCTCCCAGCAGTTCTACCACTGGCAGGGGTTTGACTGCAGACTCCCAGTCTACTTCCAGTCTTACTTCTTCAAAGTAAGAGCTTTGAACGTGTTGGGGAAGAAGAAAGAGAGAGGGAACAAATAGAAGTTCCCACCACATTCTATGCTTCACACTTGGAGATGATATTCCCACAATGTTCCCACCCTCCCGGGAGCTGGAACAAACAAACCACGGCCAGCAGCATCTCTTCACCTCCTGTCCTGTCCCGTGCTGCACCTGCACAGGCTGCCATACCCTCACATGGGGAACATTAATACAGATCGTACTGCCAGGGCACAGAAACACCCAACTGGGATCACACGGCTACTTTAGGAACAGTTTAAGATATTGCCTCTGTTTTTAACAGGTGGGAGAGGTTTAGCACAAGGGGCAAAGCAGGAGCAGAGTAATGTGGCCTAACTATGCAGAGACAAGGATAGACCCCTTGTTCCAGCTGTTCCCAGATGTTGGCACCACCCAAATAATGTCCTGTCCTCCCAGGGGCACTGGAGGGAGGGACCACAGGAGCCCTGCTCACTCGTCTCCTCACCCTGGGGGCTTCTGGCCCCTCCAAACCCTCGTTACCCCAATCCCATGCCATAAGCTTCAAACCTGGAGGAGCAGCTCCCAGTGTCCATCTCAACCCCTGAACCAATCCCCAATCCCTGTCCCATTCTCAGTCCCTGTCCTGCCACAGGTGGTTTGGAATTGGTAAAACCAGATTAACACACAGGAAAAGGAAGTTCAGACCCTGAACAGGCACGTCTCCTTTTTCCACCTGTTTCCTGCATTATTTAACAGAGGACCAGCATTATTTCCTTGGCTGCCCCTTGCATATCTTCAGCCTGCATCCCCTGAAGTAGAACCCCCTCCTTTGCTCCTCTGCAGCACCTGGCATTCTGCTTTCCTGAGCCTGCAGCCAGTCTGTCCATGCCCTGGCGCTGCAGTCCTGACCTGGCAGAGCAGCTCGTGGCTCTCTATCCCCCCAGCAGTGCCATTCACCCTCTCCAGACCCTTCCAGCATGCCTGGCTGAAGGACTGAGATGCCTGGAGCACACGGTGGCTGCGCTCCTCCCGACAGGCACCTTTCATGTTTAATTCAGCAGCTGGTTTAGTTAATCTATTTTTTAATAATTCATCCCTTCCATCTTAATTTTGGTAGTTGTTGAAAATCCCTAATAAAACATTTAGGGGCTCTTTTACTGGAGCAATGGCATGATTTACTTGATGGAATCCAGTCTTTGATGTCCTATCTTAATTCCCTCCCTCCCACTGTGCCTCAATCCTGTTTATCACTGTGCCAGAGGTAAGAGGTTCTTGTCGAGTTTTGTAGCACTTGAGACGCTTGGTCAGCGTTAATAATTCAGCTGCCCCACACAGCTTAGACAAATCTTGTAGCAAAACAGCCTCCTCCTTTTATGAACAGCTCCCTCTGCCACCATGGACCCAGGCATGGGCCGGGATGCAGAGCAGAGGGACCAGGCTGAGCATCCCGACCTGGCAGAAGCACCAGGAAAACTTCACAGGTGCTAACTCCATTGTTGGGAGAATATACACCCTTTTACAACACTTGTATTTCATCCTCTACAGCCCGAATGGGGAAACATGCTGGGTTTTTGCATCTGTAATTGGGGAAGAACAGATGGCGGAGGCACAGTTGGAAGTAATACGGCCATTAAAATAATCTATACGGCTTGTAATTCCCCCTCACGTGGAGACAGAGGAGGGCCTGCCTCTGCCCGAGTGCCCACGCAGGCTGCAGGAGGGGTGGGCAGAGGCTGGAGGGTTCTTTCTGTGGTTGGGATATTTTGGTGGGGTTTGATGGGTTTTACTGTCTCCCTTCACCTGGGATGCTCCTTGTGCTCCTCTTGCAGTGATTCGAGGAGCCAGCAGCTGAACCAGAGCTGCTTCCACTGGGCAGTATTTAACTCCCACGTGCCCTGTGGAGCACATTTTCTGCCCATATCACCCACTTAAAGCAACTTCTAACTTTATACATGTCTTAATGATAGAAAAAGAGCAGCAGGAAGCCCCGAGCACTTCAGAGAGATCAGGGCATCTCTGCAGTTAAATTTCAAAAGGGGATGATGTGAGAAACAATGATAGAAAAAACAAACAAACAAAACAAAACAAACAAAAAAAAACAACACCAAAAAAACCCCTTCTGTTGATTCATGAAAATTGAAGCCTCTCAGGGGAACACACAGGCTTTGCCATCCCCTCTGTCACCTACAGGTCCTGAGAGTGAGAAAATGCAAAATCAGAGGAGGAAAGTTGCCCAAAAAAAGCCCAAATGTACAGCCAGTATATGGAAATTTATGTCCTTGTTCTGCATGATGTAGGTAATGTTTTCAGAGAACTCTGTGCCCTCCAAACACCCCAACCACCACTTTTCTTGGTACCTCTTGATGGATGAAGGTTTTGCTTTAGGATTTGATTACTGCTTTGTGGCCAATTGTTTTTCTACAGTCACACTATGGAAAAGATTCTACTTCAATACAAAATTAAGAAAATGGATGAAATAGCGAAAAATCACACTGGAAGGTGTAATCCCTTCCCACTCAGACTCAGAGGCATCTGTATCCATATCGATGGAGGGGAGAAGGAAAGGGAATTGCAGCAGCATCCCCTGGCCCTGAACCCAAGCTCCCCAGGTCCTTTGGGCACCCTGCTTCCCTACAAGACCTCCTCAGGCAGGACAGAATATTTGTTTCAGGTAGAAACCTCTCTGTTGGGCTTAAAATCTTCCTTGCTCACAGAAGCAAATCCAAATCCAACCTCTCCAAATCCTTACTCTGCGCCCGGAACACGAGGGAGCCAGCAGGACGTTACCTTGGCAGCTGGCTTTGCTTTATGGAACTGTAAATATATTTTTTTAATGGGCTGGCGGCAAGAAAGATGTGTTTCCAGGCTCAACAACATCCAAAATTAACTGCAATTCATTTCAGAAGGGGCAAAGGGGTGGAGGAAGGGGGAACGCAAGCCTGAAACCCGCAGAATATAAAAGCCTTGAAAGAAATTGCCAAAAATCCCCTGCATCGCTGCCTTCTGGCTCTGGAAAAGAGATTAAAAACCTGAGCAGCATCAGGCTGAAGCAGACGTCACAGAGGCCACCCCGGGCCATGCTCATGCTCACATAAGACTCTTCCTCCTTATTACTTTCCCAGAGACAGCCCAGCCTGGGCCAGCACAAAGCTCTGCCCCGCTCCTCCCGTCTCCTGGCACACCTAAACCAAGGAGACGCTGCTGCCTCATGTGAGCAGGGATTCCACCTCTGCAGGGCCCTTGGGGATTCCTGAGGGACCCCGAGGATTCCCACCTCTGCAGGGCCCTTGGGGATTCCTGAGGGACCCCGAGGATTCCCACCTCTGCAGGGCCCTTGGGGATTCCTGAGGGACCCCGAGGATTCCCACCTCTGCAGGGCCCTTGGGGATTCCTGAGGGACCCCGAGGATTCCCACCTCTGCAGGGCCCTTGGGGATTCCTGAGGGACCCCGAGGATTCCCACCTCTGCAGGGCCCTTGGGGATTCCTGAGGGACCCCGAGGATTCCCACCTCTGCAGGGCCCTTGGGGATTCCTGAGGGACCCCGAGGATTCCCACCTCTGCAGGGCCCTTGGGGATTCCTGAGGGACCCCGAGGATTCCCACCTCTGCAGGGCCCTTGGGGATTCCTGAGGGACCCCGAGGATTCCCACCTCTGCAGGGCCCTTGGGGATTCCTGAGGGACCCCGAGGATTCCCACCTCTGCAGGGCCCTTGGGGATTCCTGAGGGACCCCGAGGATTCCCACCTCTGCAGGGCCCTTGGGGATTCCTGAGGGACCCCGAGGATTCCCACCTCTGCAGGGCCCTTGGGGATTCCTGAGGGACCCCGAGGATTCCCACCTCTGCAGGGCCCTTGGGGATTCCTGAGGGACCCCGAGGATTCCCATCTCTGCAGGGTCCTTGGGGATTCCTGAGGGATCCTGACTTCAACATCATCCTCCTCCTTGTGCCAGAACATTTCTCCTGATGTGCCTTCGTTAGCCCCGGTGCCTCTCCCTGACACCTAATCTGAGTGACCCTTTAGTGACTAATTTAATTACCCCAGCCCACAAACTGACAGACAGCTGTTAAAAATGGTTATTGCATTATTAATATGCTCCAGTAATCTCCCATTAAAACTATACTGTTAATAATTTTTTCCCCTGTATTTCTTCCCTCTTAATTAGTCTATTTAAAACTTTGAAGGAATATTCTCTTTATGGTAAATGGGAGCGTCGAGCAAATTACATTTTTGATTGAATACTTCTGTGATAGGCCAGCAAATAAGACCGTTGAGTTGTTAATTATTGTCAGAGTTTCACACGATGCCTGCTAATGAGGCAGTCAATCTTCTCTGCCATTCCTAGAATATTAATGGAAGCCGTTGCTATTGATTTTGTCACCAGGAAAGGTAGGAACTCCTCCTGCTTGGGGGGCTTCAGGAGGGCAGGGGGGATCTGCACTGGGAGGGGACTCTGAGGGGACCTTGGGATGGGGTGAGGCAGGAGGGCTTGGTGGAAGCTCTGGAAGCTCTTGGATGTGCCAACGGCAGCTTGTGCAGCTCATGGACCCAGTGGGGGGGTTGGCACATTCCCACAGGGATCAATCCCATCCACAGGTGCACCCAGATGGGACAAGTGACAGAGGGGTGACATTTCTGCCAGACACGCTGGTTCCTGTCCTCTCCCTCTGTGTCTACCTCTTGCTTGTGAAAAATAGCAGATTTTATATATATTTTTTTTAAATTTATTTTTATTTTTTAAGGAAAGGAAAATACCTGATCCATGTGGAGTTCAAGATGGATCAAGTTATCTGGAGCAGGTAGTTTAATGGAGCGATGCACAGAAGTTATGAGTAAAGCTACCGTGGGTAAGGATCAACATGAAACCATGAGGTAGCCCAGAGACTGTACCAAACCAGCCTCTGAGTTGTGCTAGGAGATGTCACAGGGAGCTTTTCGTACCATTTCTCAAGCCCTTTGGGCCTGATCCCGTTTGGTTTTCACACAAATGTCCTCACTGGAGAATGGAGGAGTTTGGCAGCAAGGTCTGTCTGTGTTGGAGTCACAGGAATTCTTTCCAAGAGCAGGGTGGGGCAGTGTCCAGTGCCATCCTCACTGCCAAAGCCATCTCCCTACTAACAGCATCTCGGAATGCCACCAAAGAAGATTTTGTCAGAGGATAACTGAGGCTGAGTGAGGCAACCCACCCCAGAGCTGTCTATTCGTGCCCGATGTTCTGGCTGTCCCACTCATTCCATCCTCCAGGTAGGCAGGACCCGCAATTCCCTGCGCTCCTTGGCACTTATGTGCCATTGAAAGATGCCACGTGTGTCCTGCTGCTGCATCCCAAGCGAGGATGGGCAGCACAGACCGTGCTCCCCGGGGCTGTGGAGGCTGTCGGTGTGGCAGAGCCCACCCACCGGCGTGGCCTCCTCTGCCTTCGGTGGCCACATCACCCCCGAGCGCGTTCACTTGAGCAGTGTGGGGCTGGCTTTGCCAGGACTGCGCAGCAGCAAGTCCAAGCAGAGCCCTGGATTTCCTAAACAGGTCTCCCAGCACTTGGCTGTTGGGTTTTATTTCTGCAGCTTTGCTCAGAGGAAGCGCCTGTGCCAGTGCTTGACCCAGAGACCTGCAGGACTGAATGCAGACTCCGTCCTGCCAGCTCAGCTCCCTCTCAACTGCTCCAGCCTTTCCAGCCCAAACCTCAGCCAGCCCTGCTCCCACTGGGAAAGCCAGGACAGACTGGATGAACCTTGCAAAACTCATGGTCCATTACAGCAGGTGACATGCTGGCCTAGGTCATGCTGTCACAGCTGCTGCCGACTGGCCAGAGCTCAGGGACCTCACTCCAGTTACTCAGTTGGGCTTGGCACAGCCAAACCCACACCCTCCCCAAAAATGAGATCGTTTGGGGCTATTCTGGGAATACTCTGCCTGACCTGGTGACTCAGGGAAAGGTGTGCCTGTGTGGGTTGGAGTATCTGTGGGAAGGCTCCCACGTCTCTGCATGCCCTGTCACCCACAGCTGCACAGCTGGAATGACACCAAGAGCCAGGGACAGACGGAGGACAATGTCCAGCCTCCACAGGAACAGCCTCCCTTCCCTCCCATTCCGAGGCAGGATTTCTGTGGTTCCTTTCCCACCCTGGAAAGCAGCAGATTTGCATGGCTGCTCCCCAGTTACAGGTGGTGTCCCCCCACCCAGCCATCCCTGCTGCTTCCAAGTCCATCTGCTGCCCACTTGTGCTTTGTAAGCAAGCCAGGTGCTATTTATACTGCAGTGAAGTTTTCCATACTAAAAGCTCCTTTTCTTTCCACTTTCTATAAAGCAGGCTTCAATAATTCCTTGGGGTCCGCTTCCAACCTGGTATTCTATGATTCTGTAGGAAGAGGAGGTTTCCATTTATAATGAGTTGCCTGTGATGCAACATATCCCTATTTTCCCAGGAAAAAGGGATCCTGTAACCCTCCCTGAGCTCCCAGTGAGATGCCATGCTTTTACCCCCCCAAAAAAGCCATTTCACCCCCCTGGTGTGGTACTGAGGCAAATCAACACAAACCCAGGAGTGTTCCTTCCCCTTGGACCCAGCTCCCAGCACCCAGGCAGGAGACTGGGAGGGCTTGGCTTGCTTTTTCCTATGGTCACATCATGTAGGAATGATCTGCTCCTCCCTAAAGCCCTTGAGAAGTTCCTGCAAGGAAGAGAAGCAGCCAGGTCTCCCAACACACCAGTGCTGAATCCTTGGCTCAGGAAAGCAGAGGCCATCCCTGCTCCAAAGCTCTCCCTCCCCTCAGGGCCATGCAGGATGGTCACAAGAGCCACCACCAGCAGGAACGTGTGAGCCACCGTGGGCAGGGGGCTTGGCCAGGGGGACCTCTGAGGCTCCTTCCGACCCAAACCATTCCGTGCTTCTATGATTCCATCAGTTGATGAGCCATTTATTTATCCAATCACAACTTTATCATAACTTTTCTTGCAATTCCTCAGCTAACCAGAGAAGCCACAGTCCAAACCCAGAGCACCCCACAGTCAGAACTAACACCTCCAGCTCTGGCCTGTCCGTGTTTGATATACACTGAACTGAAAACAAAAAAAAAAAAAAAAAAAAGGAAATGTGGACTGAAGAGAATGAAGATACTTCTCCCTGAGAAAGCTCAGTGCATATTTACACAGCATCCTGCCTTAATGCTCAGCTGCTTCATTTGTGTCACTTTAAGCCCTCGGCAGAAGCAGGGAAGTATTAGCTGGGGTTTAATTGTGTGCTGCTGGGTTCTGCACGGCTCCCCATGAGCTGCTGCTGGGAGAGAGCCCTGTGGCAGGGCTGGGATGGATGTGGGAGGCAGTGACAGGGGGATAGTCACCAGCCAGGAGGGAGAGCAGCAGCAGGGGACACTCCCCCAGCCAGGAACAGAGAGAGAACAGCTCTGCCTTACACATAAAGTGAAACATCTGTTTGCATGGAGCTACTCAGCCTTGGGGCATCTGCGATGAGCTCTGCTGTGCACTGCCCAGACCTCAGGCTTGCAGGGGACAGGAGTAGGTTCTCCCCCAAAACCCACCCAGCTGCTGAGCCAACACTCCTGAACGTGTCCCAGTGCGAGCGGGGGCTCTTCTCCACTGCAGGCCCCTCTCCAATCTGCTCCATAGGAGCCCCTCGCCTTCCCTCTGCTGCAGGTGGAACAGGCACTGGACAGACCATGCACAGATTGTGGTCCATCCCCATCCCTCCTGGCCAGCTCTGCCAGCCCAGCCTGCACTCAGGTCACCCCTGCTGGAGCCCAGCCCTGAGCGTGGCACAGCCTGCGGCAGCGGGTCCCCAGCTGCACCACCCAACTTTTGATAAAGGGCACTTGGTTGCAGTCAATGGCATCTCATAATATCAAAAACACTGCAGAAACATCAAGAGCTGAATTGATTATGGCACAGTAATTCTTCAGGCAGTGAAAGCAGGGCAATTCCCAAGATGGGATTATTTTTTTGCAAGGCTTCACCTAATTTTCTTGATGTTATTTTTCCCCCTGTTCACTCCCCAGCCCTCCTTCTAAACCTCTCCAGCTTTGCACTGCTCTTTGATTTAGTCCCTGAAAACAATATTTTGCTTAACACAGTTAAGTTTTCCAGCAAAGTGCCTGGGAAAGCATCACCACCACCCAGATTGCTGGGACCAAAACATGTGCAGCTGGAAAAAGTCAAGGAATATTTTGCTTTTGGCTCTGTAGTCAGCAACCCACTTTGGGGAGACTAGACAAGAACTCAAAACATCTAAATCAAAAAAGGAGACCAAATACACAGACCAAAAGGGGAATGATACAAAATCTGTACAGAATAGAGGCAAAGGGCAGAGGATTTTCAGTCTGATCCAGCCTTGACAAAGCATGAAAAGGTTTTCTGAGCCAGTGGGCAAGGCCACACAGGACACACCATTCCTGCTCTGTGCAATGCTGGTATTGCCTGTAAACCATGCACTGAACTTTTTGGTGCTTCTAAACTCCTTTTGAGCTGATTTTGCTCCTTTGCCTGCAGGTGAGAAGGCCAGGGAGGGTCTGCAGAGCATCTCTCCTTCATCTGGAAACTGTGGAATGAGAAGGAGAAGCACTACCTGAGCAAAGTTACTCTGAGCTGCCTGGAAAGTGCTGCATTAAAGGCAAAAGAGCTTTTTCTTTTTTTTTTCCCTTTTTTTTCGTTTTTTTTTTTTTTTCTTTTTTTTTTTTTTCCCCTAATAAATCACCCCAAGAGCCAGGGTGACATCCTGGAATGGAGAAAATCCCTGGAGGGCAGCAGCCAGAGCAGCAGGACACTGCACTGAAGAGTGGAAACATCACCCTGGCTCTGCTGCTGAGGAGCAGGAGCTGAAACTAATTAACTTCACTTGTCTTCACTGAGCACAGCTGTCCTGGGTCGCTGGTTGTGCCCAGCCCTGGCTGGCCGGGGGTGAAAATCAAACGGGAGCTTTGCCCCTTGGCCTGAGCTGCCATCCCTCATCCCTCCCCAGTAGAACATGGTCCTCTGCAGAAGTGTGTGCATCCCCTTTTTGCCTTCAGCAATTAATAAATCCCCATAAAATCAACCTGGAGGTCTCTCTTCCAAGGAGCAGAGTATCCAGGCTATAGCAGGACAAAGGGAGGCTGGGACTCTCCCTGAACTCCCAGTGGGATGCCCTTTCCAAGAGCCCTTTCCAAGCCTGTGAGGGACAGGATCTTCTCGCAGTGCCCTGAAAGCAGAAGGACAAAGCTGCCCTCTTTGTGTCCATCTCCATTCCTGTCGTCTCCACACAGGTGCTTTTTCCTCCCTGGCTGTGGAGCCTGTCGCAGGTTCCTGGCACACTCCCAGGAACATTTTGGCTCCACTGAGTTTTATTATTTTTGTCCTTTGGATGAAGTGATCCAGCAATAGTTACAGGAAATAAAAACAGGAAAGGAAGAATAGATCCTGTCCACATCAGACAAGTTTTAGGCAACTGAAATCTCATCAGAACTGGTTTTTGGACAGTGACAGTTCTTTCTACTGAGTTTGGTTAAGAAATAACTGAAGAAAAGGCATTTCCCAGTGTCACTGCCCCACCCGGGCATCCTCCCAGCACCCTCTCTGGGCCAGGGTATGAGCTGCCTGGTCCTTCCCCCTGAAAACCTTCTAGTCCATTTCTCAGGCAGGAGATGCACACAAAAAAAAACAAAGGTAATAAAACTCAAAGAGGGGTAAAAAAATTGTAATTCAGGAAAAATAGTACAGAGAGGCTGTATAAACAGAAAGGCCAAGGGGCTGTGCTTTGAACAGGGAGCTACAAAGCACACTGCAGCCACTGCCTAACAGAAAGCAAAGGCAGCGACATAAAAACAAATAACAACATCAAACAGGGAGGCAAAAACACCTTTCAGCACAGGAACCTAAGGTCTGATTTTGCTACCTTGCATCACCCTTTCTGCTAAGTGTTCACAGTGTGTTAGAGCCCAGCCTCCCCCTGCAAACCCTCAGCAGCCCTGCTTGTCTTGGGACAGGATCCCTGGCAGGATCCTGCTGCACACAGATCCCTCGTGGATGTGTGGATGGACACACAGCTACAACAGCAGAGACTATGGGGAAGCTACAGAGCCCAGCGCCAAACCCTCCTCTGCGACAGGAGATCCCAGAGACATCAAAGGGAATCACTCTGGGTCTGAGACAGCGTTTCCAGATTTGGCACGTGTGGGGTATTTTTAATTGTCTCAATAAACATATAAACAAAATCTGTTCACTCGCCTTTTTTTTTTTTTTTTTCCCTCCTGGGCTCTGCAGCACCACGGACGAGAGGAGCTGCAATCACTCAGCTGCCAAACTTGTAGCTGGTTCTGGTGCTCCCTGTGATGGATTTGCCTATGAGCCAGGCCCAAATTTACATTCCCTGTCCCTAAGAGGTTTGATCATTTGCTGTGCAGTTTTATGGCACAGCATTAAGACCTCAAAAATGCAGTGAGTTCACACAGCAGAGCACAGAGAATGAAGCTCAGCATTATTGCAGCAGGAGTTACTAAAAGCCCGGTCTGAGGGAAGGCTGAAATGTTCCCTGGGTTCTGGGCAGGAAGGATGCCACAGCTCCTGATGGACCAGGAAGAGACAGGCTGAGAGCAGTAAAATCCCTGCACTAACCCAGAAGTGCGGGGTGATCCACAATTCAATTCTGACCTACCCTAGATCTCTCCTGGGTGATTTCAATTCCAGTTTTCGGGGGGAGGTTCCCCTCTTTCCCCTCTTTCCCCTCGCTCCCCTAATTCTCTTATTTTGCTGCTCACACCCTTCGGTGGCTGTCACAAGATTACATCTCCATTGAGTCACCTCATGGCAAAGTGAGACATACCTGACTCTTCTAACCTGCTCTCATAAATCACAGCGGGAGGCAGGGAGGAGGAAAAATCCTGGTAAGCAGCCAGGACGGGGCTCAGTTGACAGCTGCAGGGCAGGGGCTGATGGCTGACTCTCTGCAAAGCATCTGTCCCTGCTCTCCAGAGGATGAGGCCAAAGGCTGCCTCTATCCCAGAGTTAAGCACCAGAAGATCCTTCTCCACCACTCTCTCAGAGACAGCAGCATCTCGGGGTAATGAGAAGGCCAGGCCAGAGCACAGGGACATTATCTGGGGGGGTGATGGTGTCTCTGTGCTGTGCAGTGATGAATTGCCCTCTCTGCAGAAATGAGTAACTTGTGCCTGCTGATGCAATGATCAATTTGCTCCATCATGCAAAGCTGTCCATTCATCACAGGCGCTGACTGCAGCCACTCACACCTTTCCATTGGCCCCAGTGGAGCAGGAGGCTCTGCAGGACAGCCACGGGCCCCTGCTCAGCCCGGGAAAGGGCCATCCCTTCTCCCCCAGCCTCCTGGCTGAGGGTCCCCATGGCACTGAGCACCCAGAAATCACAGCCTGCTCTGCTCCAGGGGGGTAGCAGAAAGAAATGAAGGGAAAAGAGATCAAGTTCCCACGGCATCCCCTGCACAAATGGCAAGAAGGGCTGGCAGGGTGCTCTCTGCCATATCCCATCCCACACGGACCTTCTGACCTTGAGGGATGCTCACCTGCAGCTGCACCCCTTCATCTGTGCTCCTGCAGACCAGGAAGGAGGTTAAGGCACAGACAGATGAGTTTTGCTGCTGCAACATCAGGGACAGCAAAGCTGTTTCCACACTCTCCTGGCCCAGATTCCCTTTGCCTTTCTCTTTCACTTCACTTTTCATCCTCCTCCACTCCTAGGGAGCCTCAAACCACAGTGATCACCACTGACTTGCAAAATTACAAGAGCCCAAATCACTGCAAAACCCCTTCAAAATATCACTCCAAACCCCTGTAAGGCTGGGGCAGCAGTAAGGCTGCAAGAGCACAGCATGGTGAATGCCATGGGCAAGGAGAAAAAGCCTTGCTCCCATCCTTGATAAAAGATGGGACTCATGAAGATGCAGAGAGGGGGAGCAGAGTGTTCTGCCTCTGAGAGAACTGAAAATAAAAATAACAAACAAATAAAGAAAAAAAGCAGAAATAAAAAAATCCAGTTGATTGTACTTTGGCAAAGAATTCAGAGAGCAAAGGGGCTCACTTGGGAGCAAAACGAAGATGAATCGACAGCGAGTTCAAGAGAATTCATTCTGCTGCTGAACACTTGTCTCTCCATCAGGACATCTCAAAGCCTTGTCAAGCGAAGGCAAGGCTTTTATTTGTTTCTATGGTTGCCATAACGATAGAGCTATATGTCATGTCAGGCAGCAGCTGAGGCTCGTGCCTCTGATTTATAGCTGCTCCACAGAAATTATCAACTTTTCTGCAGAGCGGGTGGCACAGTGAGCCGTGACCACTGGGCGTCTGCCAGTGTCTGCCCCCCAGGCTTAGTTCTCCTCTTGGTCCCCCACAGCTCTGTGTGCCCCAAGGGATGCTTTTATTATCCCCTGTAGAGATGCTTTTGTTACCCCCTACAGGGATACTTTTATTACCCCTTGCAGGGACGATTTTATTATCCCTGCAGGGATGCCTGGGGCTAGGATAGGACCTGGGGGCTGTGGCTGTGGGTCCTCCTCCTACACTGCCACAATTAGAGCAATTCCTGACCAACAGGGCTCAAACAGAGATGGCAAGGTAACCAGGGAAGGCCAGCAGAAGGTTTGAACACATAGCAGTAATTTGTTCAACAACATTTTATAGACTACTGTGTTTAACACCAGGTTATGGGAGAAATACAGGTAAGAGAGAGAGATGGGAGTGGAAACAAAGAGGGATCTTGAAAACAGGCAAGGCAAGGTGGGACTGGGATGTATCTCCTGTCCTGGCAGGGGATGTGCTGCAAGGACAGCCTGCCCAGCCTGGGAGCCCAGGCTGTGGGGAGAGCCCTGCAGCACTGCTGGCCAAGCTCCTCTGGACAAAGACCTCACTGTGAGCCGGGCTGTCACAGTCCCAGGCTGTGACTGATGCCATCATTGTGCGGAGAATCAGACTCTGGGGTCCAGGAAGGGATGCTCAGTATGGTCACTGATAAATTATATATGCAAGTTTCATTAGCTCTAAGCACTCTCATTCCTAATTTATGACGCACAGCCTTAAAACCTCCAGTGGCAAGTTTTGCACACTCCTGTGTCCTGGAAGCCCCTGGAGCATCCCAAGGGGGATGTTTGCACGAAGCCTGTTGGCTCCTGATGATTTGGCTGCAGCAGGGGAAGGTTTGGGCCCTTCAATCCCATCCAGCAAAGTGCAGCTGGTTGCCCTGCCCAGCAGTGAAACACACAGAGAACAGCATTGAAGTCATCATTTCCCCAGAGAGCCGCTGAAAGGCCGAGCCCCACCTGTCCCTCTGCATCTCAAGCATCTTCATAAAAACACAAGACCACGTTTGAACCTTTAACCCTCTCAGTTGTAAAGACTCCTTCACTTGTTTTCTCCAAAGCAGGCTTTCTGCCATTTCCCTCCATTAAACTCCTCAAGACGAGTGACCCCAGAGCCAAAGGCGCCAGGCTAATGAAAGGTCTGCAGGAATGCAGCACGCTCGTTATTACAGACACAGAGGAAACACAGCCCCGAGCCACCGTCAGTGTCACAGGACAGCAAACAGGCCACGCTGGGCGCTGGGGCACGGCTGTGCTGCAGCTGGTGGAACACAGCCCACGGTCTGCCCTGTGGCACGGAGATGGGACTCCAGTAAAGCCCAAGCACTGCAGGTTCAGGAAGAGTTTCTTCACTGAAAAAGGGTTGTCAAGCATTGGAAAGGGCTGCCCAGGGAGGTGGTGGAATTTCCATCCTTGGAAATATTCAAAAAGTAACTGAACTTGGCACTCAGTGCATTGGTCTGGGTGACAAGGTGGGGATTGGTCACAGGTTGGATTCAATCCTTGAAGTCTTTTCCAACCCAAACAGTTCTGTGATTCAGCTGGAGGAGCTCCCAGCATGGCGGAACAGCAGTGCTGTGCCAAAGCCAGGGAGCAGGACCCGTCCAGGCAGAGGGAGGGATGGCTGTGGTTGGACACCGACTGCATGGACAGCACGTGCTCACCTCTGATGTTGGTTTGACGTGCTGGATCACCACCTGAACCACCAAAACTGCTCCCCTGAGACTGCTCCCCCTGACTGCTTGTGTCAGTCTAGAGATAAACCAAAGAGGCTGCAAGATAAGCAGCTCTGAAAGTACCTTTCTCATTGCAGGGAAGCACCCAAGAACCTCAAAAGAGAGTTTCACCCAGCCTGGGGTGTTGAAGATCCCAAGCTTGCAGCTCCTCGTTTGAGAAGTGTTTCAGTTCTAATGTAGAAATAATAGATTGCTTTTCACTTCTCTCACTGTATCTGTGAAACCTTCCATAATTCAACATCAAATATTTATTATTGCGTTTATTAAAGTTTTAATAATTCAGCGATTCCTGCGTGTAAGACACAAGCGCCGTGAACTCACACCTCCCTTATTCTACCTGAGCCACTCCAATATTTATACCTGGAATTCTCAGTTCAGGTTCCATTTATGAGGGGAGCAGGTAACAGCCCTGTGCCAAAACCTCCCCTCCTCCTGGCATTCATCCATCCCAACAGAGACTTTTCCACAAGGAGCAGTGCCCAGAGACAATTACTGCACTGGAGCAGAAAACAAGCTGCTGAGCCTCCACCTTCACTGAGGCACTTTTAATGAAGATGTGAGGAGGAAAGAAATAAATAATGTTCTCCTGGCACTTCGGCTTGGAAAATATTAGCATAAACCAACACAACCCTTCCCTTTCTCAAATGAAAAGCAGAAGTTGCAGACAAGAAAAGCAGCACTCCTTAAAGAGCCAAAGTGTGATAGGTGTGTCCCACCAGTCTCTTTTCACAGGAAAGGGAACAAGCACTAATTAGCAACAAAAACACATGCACTTGGAAGTGAGGACATCGTGGATGCCAGTCCTGGCTCTGCCACAGCTTCCACTCTGGCCTTGGCAAGGTGATGGGACAGAAGAAAGGAAATCCATTCCTCATCACTTTGGGAAAAGACAAGACTGAAGGGCCTGGGGGACGAGGATCCTGCTGGTGCCCAGGGAGATGATTCGTAACACAACCAAGGAATTTCAAGTCAGGAAATTGTGTCTGGAGTCAACAGGACAAAGCAGCAAGAAGGGAGGGAGGGAGGGAGGAAGGGAACACAGAATCTCCCTGGCACTCAACAGTCACATACTCAATCCTAATTTAATGAGAGAGAAGGGAATACACATACATACCTTCAGAATTAAACCCTTATAATTTACAGTTAAACCCTCGCAAACCAGGCCAATGAGGATAACCACCACCAAGGTGATCAGCCAAATGCCAAGGCATTCAGTGAACTCCAAAAAGGAAAAACAAACAAACCCTCTAATTGTATAATTATTGGATGTGCAACGTGGCCTTTCCCCCTCATGAGCATTCCAGCAGATACCAGTGGCCAGGTGGATGTGATATAGGTATGAGTTTCAGAAAGATGACAGCCCCTCCATCCCAGTAAATGCATCCATTTAAGCACTGCAATCTAACATTACATTTAAGCCACTGTCAAATTGCCTTTCTACAGGTTCCTACCAATTCACCTGCCTGTACTGGCAGATTTCAGAGTTTCACCCTCAGGCCTGGCCTAGACCCATCAGCCCAACGAGCCTAGAGAGCAATCACATCAGATTTCTTATTGGAAGGAAATTAATCAAACCTATCATCACAGAAATTACTGCATCCTCAATAACAATTTAAAGAGCAGTGTAAGCACTCAAGCATGAAGAAAGCAAGAAATCTGCTTCCTACCTGACATCTGCTGGATCTTCAGTCACCAGAACATCTGTCTTGCAGCTGGCAAGGGGATTGATGGAAAGCTCCACGGGGGGCACCACAAAGCTCTTACTGACTGGCAGCCACAGCCCTTGACCCAAACTGTAGGTGGACCTAGGAGAAGGACAAACATGTCACACAGGAACAGAGTGTCCCAGGGAATGGTGGCCCCCCTGCTTGTGGCACCATGAGATAAATCAGGTTTGGTCTTGTCCTGAAAGCCAAATGGAAGAGGAATGACTTGAGATGTGACAGGAGAACATGGGAATGGGAAAACTCTTATTTTTATTACAGGAGGAGTCTCTATGCATGCTGTCCTCATGTTTGCTGAAGGAACAAGAGGGAATCCCTTCTCTGCCTGCCAAATATGAACAAATCTTTCAGGACTGTCACAGACAGATGACACTTATCACCTCACCAGCACAAGAATGAGCTGGGATTGACCAAGAGGTTGCATCCACTGGGATGTCCTCATGCTCTCCCTTCCCAAATGTCCCAACTGAACCCTCCTCTGCCTCACCTGAGTATCTTCTCTGGCGCCTGCTCTCCAGTGACCAAGTCATATCCCCGCTCCAGCGTCGTGTAGGGCCAGGGCCTGGGAGGAGAGAGGGCAAAAGCAGCTGAGCACATCACTGGGCTGGGCAAGTGGCACAGTGAGCAGGGGGAGGAGAACTGGGCTCCTGAGCACCAGGAGAGCCGGGGCAGACCCAGGCTGGCCCGGAGTGCCCACTCACCCTTCGCTGTGTCCCCAGTCGCTGCGCACACACAGGTGCCGATGGACGGGGTCCGGCGCGTACCCCTCATGGCAGCTGCACTCTCCTGGAACAGAGCAGGGAAGCATGAGATGGCTCTGGCCCAGAGGCATGTCAGTGACTGCAGAGTCAGGCCCTCCTCCCCTGCTGCCCAGCTCTGCTTTGTCACAGCCGCTCTGGTCCCTCCTGTGCCTCTGGAGCACTTCGGGCTCCAGAAACCCGCAGGGGGTGTGGAGAAGGAGGTGTGGAAAGCTGTAAGAAACCCACAGTTATTACCAGGGAGAAGATTACATGATGCAGCACCCACAGTAGCTGGGGATGGGGTTTCATGCTGCAGAAAGTCTGTCCTGCAAGCAGGGGGTCACTCCTCAGCAGGGATTTTGACCCTGAGCAGAGCAGCGTCCACCCTGAGCAATCCCCAAGGTGGACACCACAAACCCATCCCACATCCCCTTCCCACCTCAACTCTGCCATCTGGCACCAGGACAAGAGAGCAGAGTCTCCTGCAGCCCAAATTCCCACTGGAGGATGCAGAACTCCCCAACTTCCACCCATCAGAGACAGCTCCCAAGCTCTGTCCCCATCCCACAGCGAAGGGGCTCCCAGCCCTGCTCCCCTCTGCTCTCTGGGTGCTGCCTCACCCTGCTCCTCTCTTTTGACAGCAGGAGAAGACATTTCCCACATCAGAAACCCGACCACACTTGGCCCAAATTGATTCAGTGTTTGATAGAAATACATAACCTGGAGCAAGAAACAGCAAAATCAAAAGATTAATTGGATTTGCAAGTGGAGTTTCTGCTAACTCCACAAGCTGCTGCCAGTGTTTCCCCCACCCTCCTCTCCTCTCCCCATCGTGCCTGACAGCACAGCGAAGCTGAGCTGTAAACATTTCTGAGGTGGGGACCTGGGGAGGATGCTGGGGAGGTGGGTACCCCCCTCACAGTGGCAATGCAGACTGGCAGCTACCTGCCTGCTCCTCGGGATGCTCAGCAAGTTCTTAAAATGCCTCACAAGGATTACAGTAAAGAGCTTTATTGTCAGGAGGGAGCGAGATGGGGATTCAGCCACTGAGATTTTTGAGAAAAAGATGCCTGGGAAGGGAGAGGCAGCAAAAAAGGAAAGAGTAGGGGGAAAAAAGAGACGGCTAATGATGTGCTAAAATGCAACAGCACCTTCATGAAATATTCACTGCCTCAAACGCGTCTAATATTAAAGATTAAATGTCCTGGGATTTGTCCTAGCGACTTCGAAGCACTGATTTATGATCTGTCAAAAGCTGCTAACCTCATGATTCATAACAGGAGCGGCAGAACATTGCTGCTCCAAAGGGAAAGAGTTGGGAGAGAGATGGCAGCGCTTGGCCCTGCTCAGCCTCTGCCATGCCTGGGGGCTGGGGCGGTCTCCGTGCAAGAAAACACAGGTCCTAATGGCTCCATCAGTGATTTTAAAAAAAAGTAAAGTTATTTTTTCCTTGGGTGCTTAGTACGCAAGTTTCCCCAGCCGTGCTGTGGATCATTAATTCCTGGCGCTTATTACATAACAAATATATGCTCTGCAAATGAGAGACACCTCAAAGTGCTTGCAAAGCAGAGCTGGGAGTCTTGGGGCACCGGTTCACGCTTGGCTCCTGCCAGAGAAATGAGAACAAGTAAAGAAAAAACACCTACAGAGGTCAGCATCCCATGGCCCAAATGCCTCCCCCCATACTGATGGCCGGGGGTGCTGGGGGGTGAACCCCTTCCCACGGTGCAGGAGGGTTTATTTTGTCTGCTGGCTTGTTTACTGCTCCATCAGTTTGGCATTAGAAGGAGGAACTCTATCAACCAGGAGAAATATTGATTTTATCGACTCCAATCCTGGAGTTTCAGCACCTACAGCCAGTGCTCAAGACTTTATTGGGAGGTTTATTGGGAGGTTTATTTCAGTAAGTGAGAGGGCAAGTGGTGGCAGAAGCTGGGGAGGAGATCCAGGGCAGGAGAGAGTGGGGATCAGCTTTCCACAGGTTTCCCAGGGTGATCTACACCCCTTTGGCAGAGCTTTGGAAATGGGATAGGAAGGCTCCGAGCCTTCAGGGATCAGCTGAGTGCTGCAGTCTGCTGGAAAAGTGAGGACTCCATCGCCTCGGGGCAGATGGTTTAGGATCTATTCCTCTATCAAGAACCATGAACTGACAGTTAATGGGGCTTCCAAAAAAATTCAGCAGAACTTGCTGTGCCTTACATGTTCTCAGGAGCTTTTGCCCTCTCCCCAGTTGCATCCACCTTCCTTCTTTGGCCCCCTGAACTACTCTGTTGTTGTCAGTCTGTCCCCATCCTCCCCAGAGACAATGCTGAGCCAGGGAGGATGCTGAGCCTGGATAACCCCCATGGAATTAGAAACACCAGATGAAGTGCCTGCAGTGGGGGGAACAGGGTTCCCATGCCTCTAAGCTCTCTTTAGAGTGTGTTTTTCAACATGCTGCTAAAATAAATCAAACCAAATCAAAAGGCCAAACTAAATTGTCTTTGTTCAAAGCAACTGCATCTGAAATGGACACAGTTATCCACTCAACCCTGCTGCAGCTAAGTTAGGATTCAAGCTGAGCTTCAAGCCAAAGTCAACCAAAGTAACCAAGTTTGACAAATAACTGCACCTGGAGCTGGATGCAATTTCCACAGGTCCTGCACACGCCTCTGTGCAGCGTTCAGCTGCTGCGAGAGCACAAATGAATCAGGATCTACCAACCCCCAGGACAAGAATCCTGCTCCCGCTGCCACCACCCCGCCCCTGCCCATGGCACGGGCATGCACGGTCCCGCCTCTGCCTTTGGATTCAGAAGCCACAAACCAGGCTGGATAATCCATGGCAATTTTTCAGCTGATGCAGCCAAAGGAAGGATCACTGCTCACTCAGTTTAAATGAGGGCAGGTCCCAGTGCTCAGCTCTGGAGGTCCAACATTGTATTTCCAATGTGTTATAAAACAGGTGGAGTCTTTCGCTCTCTTTTTTATAGAAAAAAAACCACTGGAAGTTGCTGAACTACTCCTTCATCACACTCTCCACGCCGTGCTGCTGCTTCTGCTGGAACGGGGAATGGGATCTGCAGCACACCGACACCCTCCCTGCCATCCCACAGTGCCTGGGAGCAGCGGAGCAGGGCTGCAGGATGAAGCACCAGCATGGCAGGATAAGCCTGTTAGCCTCATTATGGAGAGAGCTGATCCGTGGTGATAATGCTGCAAGAATCCCCCTAATCCACCCACCCAGTGCACAGCAGGGAGCGGGGGCTCCCGGAGTCCCTGTGCTCCGAGGGAAGCTGCTTTCCGCTGTCACTGGCACTTTCACTTAAGGAGCTGGAGGAGCTTTGGCAGTGGTGGAGCAAAGCTCTCGCCTGTCAGCCTTCTCTTGGCACCGCTGGTGTCCGTGATTCCCTCCTCCATGGCAGCACCTCCAGGGCTGGCACTCGCCCCTGTCCTGGAGGAATGCCCTGCTGTGCCAGGGCTGTGTCCCAGCGGCAGAGGTACATCCTGAGGACATGTCCAGACCCCAGCTGGGGTGGCAGCCTGATCCCAAAGGCTGCGGGGCTATAAACACACACCTTTCCAGCTGTGTGAGCATTGCACAACTGCTCACACCCGGTTCAGGGCTGCCCCTCCCACCCAAAGGGGTACAGCGCTCAGCCACAGATTTTGTGTCCACCCCTCTCTGGACACACACACCCCTGCAGGGAGCACACCAGCCCCAGGAGAGCATCCTTCGTGGTGCTGAGCCTCAGAGCGGCAGCACCACGCTCCCAGCCTCCCAGTAAAGCTCTCTGAAAAGCTTCTCTTCTACCCCTGTGCCTGCTGCTCCTGCTCTTCAGGGATGACACTTTCCAAACCTCTGCTTCATCCTGATGAGAAATGCAACTTCTCTAGAACCCAGTTTAGCACTCAAGGAACAAGACAAAGTGGCTGCTGCCCTGCTGACCTGGCACAGAGCATGGAGGGAAAACCTGGAGTGAATTTGACAGTTATCCCTCCTCTACCCCTGCTGCAAGTCACCCTCCTCATCCTCATCCCTCACAGCACTGAAGTGAAAGCTTAACTTCCAAGGATTGTGCCCGAGTTTAAGCTCTGCACAGATGTAATTCTCATTAACATCTGCTCAGTTCCTCCACCACACCTCCAAGGAACACACGAGCTGATGCAAGGAAGCAGAGAGGTCCCGAGGGTGGCCTGTGTGTCACCCTCTGGGCTGGGCACTGCCCCAGAGCCGGCCAAGGAGGGGCGAGAAGCCCCTGCAGCACCGGCTGGATGGCCCAGTCAGGGGGATGGGTTCAGGAGCAGCTCCATACAGCAAAAGCCATCCCTCTTCCCTCCTCCCTGCGCTCTTTAGACGAGCACAGAAAGTGCCATTACAGGAACATTAGCAGCTGCAGGATTAAACACCCTAATGGCAGAAAATGAGAGTGCAAAGACAGCACAGATAACCTTAACTCGGCCCCTCGCAGGCACGAGTTTTGATTGCTGTTTATGTATAACACTTCAGCCTGGAGCTAAATTAGCTTGGGAGTTAACTGCCTCCTGCCCTGCCTGGTGCACGAGGCAAGCTGTGCCGCCACAGGAAAAGGAATGGGATATTACATGGGTTTTGACCAAGTTATTAAACTCCACACCTTAGAGAGACAGAACCTCATCCTATAAAAGTCTAAGTCAATAAAGGCACCGGGATCCTCCAGCAGAGAAAATAGCAGAAGTGCACAAGAACAAACAAATAATACTTGATGTGCACAGAACCTGCATGGTATTAAACTGAACTATAGGAAGGACTGGCTGTTTTCATAAATACAAATACAGCCTCGTCAAGGTTGGTCATCTCCTGGTTTACATGCTCAGCTCTGCAGCCTCCAAATCCCCTTAACAGGTTGCCTTTAAAAATATATCTCTGTGTAAAATTACTTTAATCTGCCTCCTGCCTACAACACACCCCTGTCCTGCCCAGACAGCAGTACCATCTGTGACTCTGGTGACAACTGGCCCATTTGGATGATGATGGAAACTTCTTTTTTTTTTTATTTTTTAATCTCCTCCTGCCAATTTCTAGAAAAGAACCTTTGCTACTACATTTCATCTGGTTCTTTCAAGCACATGCTTAGTGCTTGAAGGGAGCAGGGGGGGGGAGGGGGGGGCTACCAATTGAAGATGCAATGAGAGAATTTTGATGAAGAAACACCTGATTTATAGATTGGGGAAAAAAAAAAAAATCAACACATTTGCACCTGCTAATCAAGGTAGCTATCCATCTCATTTATGCCACTGCTCCAGCAAGCCTGACAGTACAAAATCAGAGGCTGTTTCTTCCAGCATTTGGCCCTGAGGGACTGATTCTCCAGCAGGTCTCTTCAGCAATGCCCACAGAATGTGCAAGTGAATCAGTTTTGTGCATACAAAGCAGGTAATTGTGCTCACAAATCAGGATTTGCATATGCTGCTGGAAAGGGATGCTCTCATCGAGGCTGGTAAGGGAGGCCAGCGAGGCAGCAAGCACTCCTGGATTTTACCCAGGGGTATCCCAGTGCGTGGCACGAGCGGCGGCGCCAGCAGCGCTCCCACATCTCTTCAAAATATGGAGAGTGAGGAGAGCTGACAGCCAGTCCCACAAGACAACAAGCCTTCCCTGTTCTCGTCTCAAGCAGCGCAGGCAGCACCTGCCAGGAGGATGGGGGGTTTTGGCTGAACATCTCCAGCCGAGGAGCATGTCCTGCCTGCCCCGGAGAGGTGCCTGTCCCATCTGACACGGCAGCTGGGCAGAGTCCCCGTGTCACACCTGCAGGGAGGAGCCCCTCAGCAGCCCCATTTGTCTCTGGATTTGCAGCCAGACCAAGCAGCTTGGCCGTTTGCAAGGCGGGAGGGATGAGCGAGATGACATTTTGCTCATGTGCAGATGTCAGTGCTCCCTCTGAAATGCTCTGATGAGCTGAGGCTTCGCAACACAGGTTTCAAATTTGTCAGGGGGGCAGCAATCATTTAATTAAAGAGTGAGTCACACGACAAGAGACACGAGGGAAGGCAAATTAAGGTCAGGCAACAATGTGGGTTTTGGCATTTCCTAGTTTTCTCTGTTTTCACTGAGAATTATTCTTCATGCTGAAGGAGTACTGGGTGTCCAGAGTCACACATCAATATATTGCACAGACAAATCCCATCCAAAACTCCAACCCAAAGTGTGCTGGGAGAGGAAAGAGCTTGAGTGTCACCAGAGAGAGCACATGTGACCTGGAGCACTCTGTCCAAAGGTGTGCCAGGACCACTGCCACCAAGGAGAGGTCCTGTCCACAGAGGTCTGTCTGCACCTTGGAGCAAGGAAGCTTGGGACAAGGCTGGGTCCACACTGCCACGGAGCGGCTCCAAGGGTAAGGCTGAAGTCAGATTAGCCATAAATGTGCTGGAGCATCTCAATGCTCACTCTGGTGCTCCTCATAGGTGCAACTTTGAAGGCACTCAGCCTCCAGAGAGGACCAACTTCAGTCCATCATGGTCATGGACACTCTATCCAGCCCAAGAAAGCAGAGGACAGGGGAGTCCCTGGCCCCCATCACTTGGGATGCTCACAGAGAGGATAAAATCCCTGACCCGAAAAGGTTGAAATTCAGACAGGATTTATATGCTGCAGTAAAACCACAGGCCTTCCTCTCTCATGGTGATAAAAATAAATCACCCTTAAAAATAGAATGGCATTAATAAAAATAAATCTAAAAGTACATGCAGTGTATCATGGGGTTGCAGTCTGCCTCATCCTAGTGGGGAAACTTCTCACCAGCTAAAGGCTGATCAATGCTGAAGAACAGACATGGTGCACAAGTTTATGTCTTGGGGTACAGGGTCAAGCAGATACTTCCAAAGGCATCATTTCAATTCTTGTGAAGTTTGGACCTCTTAAGGGAGTCTTAGATTTAGGCTATGAATGTTAGTAGCCCCATCAGCCAGTCCTGCTCTATCCATGTGGCAGAAAGAGGAGAAAAATTCTGGTATATTCATGTGCATATTCCCAGTTTGGAGAGAGGGGGAAGAAACCCATGGACAGATTTCAGGAGAGGGACCTGAAGGCTGAGATCCAGGCTGCTCTGCCCTCACCGTGGGCAGGCAGGGACCATGGGCACCAGGGCTGGGAGCCTCAGAGCAGCTGCCAAGGTTCAGCTCCAGCACAATGCTGGGGCAGAGCAACTCCCGGGATAATGAGCATCACTCCCACCCCTGCAAACGAGATCTGACACATCCTGCTCAAGCATGGGGCATCCAGCAAGGGCGACAAGCTGCTCTGGGAGCTGGGGTCACGGCGGGAGCGGCAGCTGGGCCGGCGCGGGAGAGCAGCCGCTGCTCACAGCCGAGGCCGTGCCAGGAGCCAGCCAGCCCTGCTCGCTGCCAGGGCTGGGGCTGCCGAGGGGAGCCACACGGCTCTTCCAACCGGGGCGTCGGGCTCTGCCTCCATACGGTCTCGCTGTGGTTTCTGCTGGAGGCAGAGCCGATTCTCTCCTCCTCTCAACCAGGGGACAGCTGAATGCATCTCCTCTCTTCCACTGAGGTGGCTGCATTTTGCCAGTAGCTGAAACAAAAATCCTTCTGCTCTGCGACATCTGGATGAGAAACGCTTCCTTCTGCAACATCTCCATCTGTCAGTGTGGCTGCTGGACCTCCCAGCCTTCCTTGGGACTTTAGGTGATGCCCAGGGCCGTCTACACAGGGAATTCATCCAGCATCACCATTCTGCTGCAGCCTTGCTTGCCAGTGCCTCTGTGCAGATAAGCCTTGAAGAACAGGAATACTAAGAGGAGAAGATTGTCTTGACCACGGAAATGAGTCTGTAAGACCAAGTTCAGTATTTGCATCTCATCTGAGCAAGGAGGGATGAGAAGAGGGTCACCCTCACCAGCCCACGAGGCGTTCATGACTCTGGAGGATTTCTTATTCTAATCCATGTATTAACAACAGTTGGAAGCTTGGGGAGGCTTAGGAAAAGCCTCCTCCACAGTGAGCCATCCTTTAAACCCTCTGGCAGAACCAGACACCAACATCCTTACCTGCAGCCATGAAACTTCCACACACATGAGGTGAAGAAGCTCCTTGTTGAGGGGGAAGCAGCTCACTCACATGGGGAGCTGGGGCTAAGCTGGGAGGGCACCTCTCTGCAAGGAGACAGGGGTTGGGTGCTCTTCAGACCCTCAGCAAGCCAGGACCACCAGGGACACACACGGGTTTCCATGCCACCAAGGAGGCATCCATCCCAAGGCTGGTGAGCCACTGCTGAGTCCCAGCACAGCCCAGCACAGTCCCCAAGCCACCTTCCTATGCAAGGTGCTGTCACCCTGTGTGCCTGCTGTGCCCTGTGTTCCTGGCTCACTGCAGACTCCAGGACCCCCTCGTGTCACCCCATAAAGACAGAAGGGAAGGTGACACTTGTCCTTTGCCCAACCCCACACCTGAGTCCCAGTAGGGCTGGCTGCTGCTCCACAGACAAGCACGGCACACCAGCAGAACACACTCAGCAGAACACTCATTTAGAGATGAGGAAGGAGGCCAGGGTTCACAACTCCACCAGGAAGGGTTGGAGGGCAGATCCAGCCTAGGTAACTACCAGGCAGGAGCATGCACTAATGCAAATTGTGGTGCTCTGCAGTGAAAATGGCCAGAAAAGAAAAGGGATGGAGTTGGGGCAAACTCATGAGTAGGTTTTCCAGGCTGGACAGCAGAACAGAACCAAGAGAAGAAGCAGGTAAATTCCATGTGCCTGCAGCTGCCACACCAAAGAGCTGGTAGATCCACCATTTCAAGGCCCCCTCTTGCACTCATCTTCTTCACATTTTGCTGATGGGGGTCACCACTTTGTGACCCTACTAGCACCAAAACACCCTGTGACACCTTCTCCCTCACATCTCTGAGCTTCCCAAGGTCTTCACCCTCCCCCAGCTTCCCTTACCTGTGTCTTGGTCACACAGCTGCTCACAGGCATCAGTGGTCCTCTGTCCACAGAGGTCTCTCACCCAGGGGGACGTGGCATTGATCTGATAGTACAGGGACAGCTTGGCTGGGTTAAGCCAGTCAGAGATGTCCAAGTAGCTCCCCTCGCTCACGACAAAGCTGCTGCCTGGGGGGAGTGGGAAAAAAAAAAAAATTGTTAGCTGAGTGTGGAAATCTGAAAGAAAAACCTCAAATGTATGTTTTGGCACAACATCAGAATACTGAGCTCTTCAGGAACGGTTGTGATGACAATATCTGCAAAATAATAATGAGTTCACTGACAGCTGGTCTCAAAGAACTTCATTTGACCATCCCTCTCCAGAGGAATGTGCTTCAGCAAGTGGTCCACCAGCTCCTCTGCACAGACACTTCCCTACCCTTACCCTACTGGGACTTGATTCCCAAGTCTCTGCAGAAATGTGGACCAGTGTAATTATTCTGATCTGCAATCAGAGCAACACTGCCCCAGCTCAGGGAGGTGTTGAGCCAGAGGCACATGGAACTCAGGGCACAGAAGGGCAGCAGCAGCAGGGCCTGTTCACCTTTAGTGGAAGGTGAGTGGATTGGCCCAACACACAACTTCTTGTATGAGTTGTCTCACACCAGACACTCCCCCACCCTCTCCCTCCTGCGAGTTAGAAGTGAATTCCTGCCAAAAATATTTTCTTACAAAATCTTATGCTTCTTTATTTTGCGAAATGTATTTTTCCCCACTGGCATCTGGGAATATGCATCATCTAATTAGCCAAATAGATTTTCAGTTCAGCCCAATCATTTCCTTATCTAACATCTGAGGCCCAGCATCGCTTGGGGGATTTTGCAGGCACAGAGGTCCTCATTAACTCTGATCTTCAATTACATTGATTATAAGACTGCCTCCATAACAGTGCTGCACAGATCAGAGAGGAGCCAAAAAACCTCTGCCATTAAGTAGTGTTTTGCAAAACTTACCATGGTAAAAGCCTCAAAAAAGAAGGAGAACAAACCTGCAGGGAGGAATGGGCAAGGGGAACTGCTGGGTAGTGCAAGAACCCACAGCCACCTTTCCACTAAGTCTGAGGAGTTGTAATGTGGACAGAATTCTCAACTGCTGTCTGAAGATTGAAATCCTTCTCAGAGATTACCCAGGGATAGCAAGGCTGCAGATCCAGGGCCTATTGTCACGGAACTTCAAGGCTGATGACCCTTAGTAAAGGACACCATTCTTTTAAGCACCAATTTACTTTGATGAAAACCAAGCGATTAAAAAAACCAGGACAATAAACCTGCAGCAGCAGCCACCCTACATGAACCTGCTTGAATACAAACTCTGGATCTCCTTTTGAAGAGGATCCCTGATGCTTAGCAAGAGGGAGCCCTTCTCACCCTCATCCTGCACCACATTATCCATGCAAAGGATGAAACAAGCAGAGCCTCAAGTCAAGCATTGCAGTGAGTGACCTCATTTTCAGGCATCCCAAGATCTCAGCACCATCCAAATCCAAGCCCTAATTTCCCATAAGCTCAGGTCTTTGACACTCAGAGTGTTTATATACCATAAACATATTCACAGGCGCATCTCGACACTCAAAGCCAATGGAGGCTGCCAAGCTACTGACTGCCCAAGCAAATGAGAATCAGACATCAGAATCCAGCAGCTCTGGAGGCAGGAGCTGCCCTGCCACGGCTGCAGGATACATCTCAATCAGACACAAGGCAGCAGCGAATCACTGGGGAAACCCCCCAGCACCACTGGAAAGCAGAGAAGCACTGAGCACAAAGAAGTTTCTAAGAGCCACGTGGTTTTATCTCCAATTATTCTTTTCAATGAATTTTTAAAGATAGCCTTACATACCAGTAACAACAACTGCTGGTTTCTTTTCCCAAACAGAAATGTATCCTGCACCCTTTGGGAGTGTTTACTATTTACATGTAGGTGTCTATGTAGTAACCTGTCAATTTTGTTTTCCTCCTGATTTCCACAGCTCTCTAATAAAGAGCAAGGCTTGGGAAGCATGTAGAGTTGTTTTGAGACTAAGCTACAGGCAACTCACTCCACACCCAAGGATTGAAGAGTGAAACCAGCAGCTCTTGATTAAATCCCTACTTAATGAACCCCACTTCTGGTTAAAATACAGCTTGGAAGTAACAGGAGCGAACCCGACCCAAACCAGAGGCATCATTCATTCGTGTTCAGAGAGGTGAAGGTGGCTGGAGCTGGCACAGGACCTTGGCCCAGGGCCCCTGCACAACGGGGAGGAGCCCACGGTCAGGTGGGTGGTGGAGGGGCAACCTCTGCATCTCCCCAACATGGAAACATTCAGGAGGAAAAGACCTCTCAGATCATCAAACCCAACTGCTCCCCCAGCACGGCCAAGGCAGTGCCATGTCCCCAAGTGCCAGATCCCCACACCTTTGAAATCCCTCCAGGAATGGCGACTATGGGGACTTCATCACTGCCCTGGACAACTGTGCCAGGGCTGCACAACACTCTAAAAAAAAAAAATTTAAA
>VWZN01011568.1:114265-127320 GCA_013396955.1 Regulus satrapa | reverse complement strand
GCCAAACCCCACCTGTCAGGGGGTTGTAGAGTGAGAAGGTTCCCCCAAGCCTCATTTTCTCCACCTCCCTCAGCTGCTCCTCATCAGACTTTGCTTCAGCCCCTTCCCGGCCCCAGGTATTTTGAAGATTAATTACTTATTTTGATTTTAGTAAGTCTGATTGAGAAATCATCCTCATTATCAGGTTTTTCATGGGATTTGTGTTTGTTTGTTTGTTTGAAAAGGAGCAGTGAAAACATTTCAATCCAAAACTCCTGAATTCAGGCTCAGTGTAAAATGGAGGTTTTGCTACCTCAGTCTGGGGCCTGGGTAGGAACCTGGGGAAATTAAAGGCTTTAGTTTCCTTCTTCCTTCTTTCCTTCCTTCCTCCCTTCCCTTTCTTTTCTTCTCCTCTCTTTCCTTTCTCAGAGAGGGAGGGGAGAACTTCCAGCAAGGAAACTTCTTACATCTCTGAAGCTGAGTGCGTGGCAAGATTTTGAGTGATGTTCAGAGACACCCTCATCACCTTCACTCCCACTGAAAACACAAACAAACAAACACCCCTATCTCGATGTCTTTATAGCTTGCCTGGGAAATAAATAACAGAAAAAGGCACTCTACAAATATTTTGAAAGCTAAAATTCTGATGATTTCAAAGCCTTTTCACCATTTTTTTTTTTCTCCTCACTTTCAAACAACCCATATGTAGAGAACAGTTTTCAAAAGTCACCATCATGTATGTATCTAAACCACCTCAAAAAGCTCAGAAAGGGCAGGCTCAGGGACAAATCCTTTCAGAAACTACCGAGAACAAACATTTTCTAAGCAAGAGCCTTTTCAAACCCCTTTAGCTTGCTGGGAACATCAGCTGGAATTGTTTTCCATAACTGCAGTCTCTGGATGGAGGGAAGGGGAGTGATGGGGGACCTGAGGGGGGTAGAACCCCACTCAAACCACCCTCCTAAAATCTTCCTCAAGGACCTCAGACCCTACTAAATCACCACCACAGCCAGTTTGAAGCACACCCTCAGCTGCTGCCTGCAGACCCCAGAGCAGGTTCCAGCACAGAGCCTCTGAACACACCTGCAGGGACTGTCCACCCTTTTGCCAACCTCCCCGGTGTCCTCCTAGACACAAATTTCAACCTGCCTGCTCAAAGCCTTGATGGAATCTCCCTTGAATGGAAATGTTTAGGTCTCAAGGTAAAGTAGCCATCAACCAAAAAGTGACTACAGAAACAAAATGCACCCAGCACCACCTCCCAGAAGCCCCAGAGCAGGACATGTCCCTCAAATGCTGTTGGCATTTGGAGCCAGCCAATGCCATGGAGCAGCATGGAGAACACCAGGACACTGCTACAACCCCCTTCCAGCTCCACAAGGTCCAGCAGCCCGTCAGGGGATTGATTTGTTTGGGTTTCTGTGTGTGTGTGTGTGTGTGTGTGTTTTCCACTCCCCCGTTCCTTCCCCAGCACTGATCAAAGCCGGATGAGTTGAGGCAGCGTCAGAAGTTCATGTCTCTCATGCTGGGGTCTCCTTCAAAGTTCAGTGGAATTGCTTAAGCCCTGACAAAAGAGGCTTGAAGTTTTGACATTTCAAAAATCATTTTCAAGAACACAACAGGATAAAACAGCTCAGAGGAGATATCTAACAAGGGAAAAGAACAAAGCACCCAAAAGGCGGCCAAAAGGGTTTGGCTTTTCCTTTCTCTTTCTTTTCAAGGGAAAAGATCAAAACATAATTTTTTTTGAAGAACATAAATTTCTTCCCCCTTCTGCTCTTTTTGTCATCTTTGGTCCATTCACTGTTTCTTGGCCAACAAAACTTCTTTTCATCTAAAATTAGTATTTTGTGTTGGGAAGCAGTGGGAGGTCATACTATGGGTTGCTATTAATGGATCCAGCCCTATGCTATCATACAGTTCTAATCCTGTTACAGATAGTTTTTATAAACACTAGAGGAAAGATGATCCCTCTTGCTTCATTCTATAGGTACAAAGAATAACCTGATTTGATTTCTTTAGAGACCCTTTTCATCCCCTTGTAAAACTTGAAAGATTATTGCCCAAGGAGACAACTCCTCCCCTATCAGCTCTTCCCCTTGATCAGCTCTCCCTCTCCTGTCCTGGGCACAGGGCATGAAAACTTCTGCTTCTTAAATTTCTCCAGAAAATGCCAAGGAACCAGACAGACTTTGCATGCCCAGGACACACATGTACTGACTTAGCAAGGAAATGGGTCTTGGGGCAGGACTGCACCCACAGACTGACACAGTGCTCACCTTTACCATCCCTCTCCTGCCCAGCATAAAACCAGGTGATTTGGGAATCATTTCAATAATTTTAAGTCAAACTCTAAGTTCTATAGTCTGAATTCTATAGTTTGAATCCAGGGACAACATCACACCAGATTAAAATCCAAGCCAATCCTCTTTACTTTTTTTTTCCCCTTTATTATTATTATTATTAGTATTATTATTATTATTATTATTTCCTCTTTTCAAATGGTGAAATGTTTAAACAGAAAGTTATGATAGAAAGATTAGAAAACAGCACAAGCCTATAGATACATTTTTCATTCAGTCCTTTTCAGCTGAAGCACTCACAGTTTAAATCTCACAGTGCTTGACTCCAGGGTGAATTTCCAGCACATGAACTGCACCCATAGGCTCTCACCTCCCATAACCCAATGACAATCAAACCTGGAGACCCCCATCCCCTGGAAACACCACCAATCCTGCCAGAGCTTTTCCACCCTGGCAAAGCAGAAGTCAATTAGCAGTACATGCCTGTGTGTAATTACAGCTCAAACTGGCACCACCTTTCCTGTGGGAGGAGCAGGGTTACAATTTAAGTGTTAAATTGCACTTCCTTGATCATTCTGACAGACTCTTTCTTTGGGTTTTCTTGTCAGTCAGTCTTGATTTCTCCAGGGCTGATCTCTTGACAAACTGCACATGTGTTTATAAGGCAGGTGATGGCTCAGCCAACTTTTCTTAAACTTAAGCAAGGAGGAATCTGCCCACCCTGCCTTGTGGTCAAGCTCATGCTGCAATGAGACATCCCATAGCAGCTTTGGAAAACATAATTGTGGAGTGTTGGTCAGAGCACATCTCTGCCCTCAGAAGGCATCTGGGCCAGCAGAGGCTGAGACAAAAATGAGACTCTTGAAAAAAAAAAACCAAAAACCCTTCTCCTTAATGCTCCATATCTCCCAACTCCCACGCTGCAGCCCAGGGCTCTCTAACAGTGATGCTCTCCAGATATCAGAAAAGGGTTCAGGGAGATCCAGCCTAAATCTAATCACATCACAAAGCACAGAGGAGCTAAGATAAGCTTGCTGTATGAATGCAGAAGTCAATGTTTGCATCTCTCAGTTTATGGGAGGAAGAGCAGGTTAGCTGCTCAAAGATGTGCCATCCCAAACTGGAGGGTAAGTGCTGTTGGTAAAGCTCAGCAGGTGCCAGGAAATGCCCTCTCCCCACAGGGTGGGCAGCTCCTGCCTCTCTGAGGATGCAGCATGCCCCAGCTCTGAAGCTGCTCCTCTGAGACCATCCAAACGTCAACGCCAACCCCGCTGGCTTTGCTCCAGTGAATCCTGCAAAGGACAAGGGAGAAGCATTTGGCTTCCCTTGCAAATGGAGCTGCCCCAGGAGCTGGGAATGCCTCTGGCAGGCACAGGGCTGGGGAGCCGGGCAGCAGCTGAGCAGGTTCACAAGCCTGTCAAAGCCACGATAAAAACATGATGTACTTCAGCCTCCAGAATCTTATTAGTTCTTCATGCAAAGAGCGTTCATGCCGTAAAACCGTCTTGGAATCCCTTTGATCCACGCTGATACAGTTCATAAATTGATGTTAATATTTAGAGTTCATGTCTGGTAACACTGCAGCCATTTGCTCACATTTTCCTGCCAGGCAAGCAGACAAGGGAGAGGGAGTGAGCTGTAGCACAGGCACGGAGGTGACCCTGCTGATTGCGAGCTGGTGAAATAAAATGCAATTTGTAAAGCTGCCCCCAAACACGGCCACCTTACACGAAACACGCGGGGCCTGGAGCAGCCAGACGTGACACTGAGCCTGCAACAAGAAAGTGTTGCTTCCTGTCAAAGCCCTGACCCATACAGGGGAAAAAATAAAATAAAATAAAATAAAAAGATTACTTTTAAAAAGGCTCCATACAGCAAAAAACCCTGAGAGGAGAAAATAGCACAAGAAAAATCTTATTTTAAACCAGTTCTTTCTGCTGATTTCAGAGGGAACTTATGCATCTGGTGAACATGGTAGACCCCAATTTCAGAATCTTTCTGAAAGCCTGAAGAGATCAGAGCATCACAGAATGCTTTGGTTGGAAAGGACTTTAAAGATCATCTGGTTCCACCTCTGTCCCATGGGCAGGGACACCCTCCACTGGACTGGACTGCTCAGAGCTTCACGCAGTCTGACCTGAGATAGCTCTGAGATCAGATCTCTTTCTCCATCATTCTGGTACAAGCCTGGGGAGTTTCACGTGTAAATCAGAGAGTGTCTCCAGCCTCTCCTTGTTAACAAACGGGGTGGGGACACAGCCAGTCCCCCACCTCCCATGGCTCCTCTCTGTGTGGCCACATGAGCAGCACATCCTGAGTGCCCTGAGGGCACCAGGCAATGCCTGGTCACCTCCAAGAGCCGCGGAAGATTGAGCAGGAAATGTCAAAAACAAACAATTTAAAGCAAGATGTTTAATTAAAACCAAAATGAGAAGTTTGCGAGTCCAAACAATTGCAGTCTGCAGAGCAATCTTCAGGGAAAATTAACACAGGCTGCTAATAGCAGCATCCAATTCACCAGCATCTTGGAAGAAACAGTGGTGGGGGAAGGTAGAAAATAATCTGCAGATGAAACAATTACTGATCAGCTGCGTGGCAAGGACAGCACGGCATCATTCAGGCAGGCAGACGCAGATGCACAGAGATTAAAAGAGTAAACAAAAAAGAAGCTCCTTCTACCTCTGCCATCTTGTCAGATGCTCCAACCCAAAACACGGTCTCAAGCAGAAATTCCACTTCTGCTGACCTCTTGGCTTTGCAAGGGGGAGCCTGGCTCTCAGGGCTACGTTCATCCTGGGAGTTCATCCACTCTTGCAGGAGGGACAGAGCCAGCACATGGGGAGCTTGTCAGGGTGGGGATGCTCTGATCCCACAGAGAGGACCCTGTCTGCTCACACTGAGCTCTGATCCCACAGAGAGGACCCTTTCTGCTCACACTGAGCTCTGATCCCACAGAGAGGACCCTGTCTGCTCACACTGAGCTCTGATCCCACAGACAGGACCCTTTCTGCTCACACCAAGCTCTGTGCACCACTCTACACCCATCCCACAGACCAGCAAGGTGCAAAGGGATCACCACAAGTTCCCTGGCACAGCTTCCCTGATCTTGGAAGAGGGAAGAAGACTGTAAGTGCCCCAGGATATCTTTGACAGAAACATGCTTTATGCCCTTTGCTTTATTTCCACTTCAAAAACAAAGCCCTACAAGCCCCTTGCTAAACACAGCTCTTGCTTCCCTCTGTACCACTGGAGGATCTCACCCACCTCTCCCACTGAAGTAGAAACATCCACCCACACCGTATATAACCTCTCTCAGGCTGTAAAAATGGGAAGCTTTAATTGATACTATATTTCATTCTGTTGTGCAGCAAGGACGTACTCCAGGCTGAGCCCTCCAGAGTATCTTTCTCCACCCTGCCTTCCCTGCAAGCCATTCCCATTGCTCCAGCTCTACTTTTTGAATTATTACTTACAAGAAAAAAAACAAAACTAAGAAAACAACTATTGAATGTAGAGCTGAGTGGCTCACATATTCATAAGAGGTTTTATTACTCATATGGAGGGGCTCTCTTTCCTTTCTTCGCCTCTTTGACATGGCTAAAGGGTCCTCTAAATAATGTCTTGCATTTCCATATCCTCATAAAAGCCGCTACAGTTCTTTCCATAAATCTGAGCCACCTCTGAAATCAGAACAATTCCTTCTGCTCAGCACGGGCAGGGGCTGCCTCGAAACACAAAGCCCTGGAGCAGCAGAAGGGAGGAGAGGATGCTCCAACCACTGCGTTGGAAGAGAGGATTTAGAGGCACCAACTCATTTCTGGGAAGCAGGAGGTCCCAGCCCTCCCTGCCAACCACGGCAGCTCCTGCCAGGCTCTCCTTGATCCAGCTGCTCCATGAAGTGAAGGCACAGCAGCTGCACAAACCAGGCAATAACTGCTCGGCGGGGAGCGAGGCAGGGGCACCCCATCAAACGAACAAAAGGAAGAAAACAAATCGAGGGAGAACTAGGGGCCATAGAGACAGGCTGGTTATTACAGAACTGCTGCTTGGAATATATCCTCCCAGCTTGGCTGCCAGTTGGCTTCTGGTCGCAGCCCTTCCCCTCCCCTTTCCCACCCTGCCACTCCAGCAGGCTCTGGAGCTGCTTTCTCTAACGCCATTCTCACTGCAGCAGGGAAAGCTGCTCTTCTCCAAAGCTGGAGACATTTGGGGAGGCTTTCCCCCCCCATTCTTTTCTTGGCTCTGGCTGCTGGCACGCCAGAACTGGCTGGCATCTATTTAAAGTTTCCTTCAAAGCCGAGTTCTCATCGTCTAGTAGAGCGATTTCTTTCAGCCCCTGCCTTTGTTTGGCTTCTCCTGCAGAGGTGCCGGTAGCAGCTCCGCTTTCAGATTTTCCTTGGCTCCTGCCTCCGGTGCCTATTGAAATCCCACATTTCAAAAGGGAATGAGAGGGCACCGCTCCCTGGCACGGGCACATCTCCCGTGGATGCACCGTCCCTGCCTTCTCGCAGCGCCTGCCTTCTCATCCTGTGCACCACCAGAGGGAACAGCTTCAGGAACCAGACGATCTCAGCGCGCGCCGGCGACGCTCGCGAGACACGGTGCCACCGTCGGGTGCCACACCAGAAGCTGCTTCAAGACTGATCAAAGCTCCCAGACTCTGCCAGGCCAAACACGTCAGCTCTGTTGTCACCTCGGTGCCACAGGGATGCTCGTGCCAACCCCCTTCAGCACCCTGTAAAAAGCAGATTTAATCCTCCACAGGAGATCTCCAGGGAGGAGCAGGTCCCCCTCTTCTCCATCAAACTCCAGGTGCTGAGCCTTGGCAGACACATCCAGCCACACTTTTCCTGGCTATCATTGAAATTTCCCAACCCAGCTCAGTTCTGTGATGTCTTTAAACGCTTTGTAATATTTTGCTGCCAGTTGGGTGGCGCCTTGGGATTTGTTGTTATTCAGAAAGAAGGGACAACTTTAAGAGCTTTCTCTCTTCCCAGGCAAGGGACTGTCATCACATAAAATGATGAGATTTCAGAGAAAGTGATAGCCACTGCAAAATGTCTTGGCTGCTTCTATGCGAAGAATTTGACTGTTTCTCATAAAAAATATTTCTGAAGTTTTCGCAGTTTGTAATTATATTTTACAGTTTCATTACAAAGCTCATTTTGATTCTTCTGCAAACCGTTGTTACCAGTCCTCTTGCCACTTTCTCTTCAGAAAAGTCATTAAGTCAGGACTGGAGATCATCCCATTTCCCCCAGTTTCAAGGATATTAATCTGTTTTATTGGTATTTCATTGTCATTTTCATTCGAGTGTTCCCTGCATTTGCATAATTTGCATTGTCACCCCTTTCCTGGTGACAAGCACAGGCTCAGCTTTTCCCTTTCATTCTATGGAGTCTCATTGCATTTTGTTTCTTTTTTCAGGAATACACTATATTATTCCCTGGGCCAGAACCACAAGCTGGGAGCAGAATGCTGAGGTACTGTCTCCATCACTGGCTGCTTGGCTGACCTTCAGCAGGTACCAGAACCAGTGTCAACTCCCAGTCCAAGTTCTGAACTGTCCAGTGCCCATCCCAAGGGGACACAAGTTAACAGTGGAGCAACTTCATGCCCCAAATGCAAGAGTTTCTGTTCTCCATAACCATCTGTGAAGATTTCATGTGTGGCTTGGACAATCACTAAAATTTTTTAGAAACAGGTCAAGGTGTAGACGAGTCCCTTACTTCAAATCCTTAAATCACAGATTGGCTTGGAAGGGACTTTAAACATCCTTTGGTTCCAACCCCCTGTCATGGGCAGGAACACATTCCACCAGACCAGGTTGCTCAGAGCTCCATCCAAACTGGCCTTGAACACGTCCAGGGATGTGGCATCCACACCTTGATGTTATCTTTGTGTCTCCATTCCACTCATGTTCAGTTCCTCCAGTGTGTGAACACAAAGTAGATGCTCTCCTCTTTCTTACAAGAGCCAAGCTGTGACCACTGGGATATCCCAGAGACCACTCTCAGCAGGGCTAATCCCACTTCAAACTCACTGGTGTTTGCCATGGGGTTCAGCCATGAGGTGATGATTTCAACCCCTCTCCACTGGCCCCTGCAGCTCTCATCCTGCTGTGTCTCTTTAACCATCTCCCCCTCCCCGAAATATTAACCCCTCACGAGCTGCCCTCTGCTCCAAAGCTCCCAGAGCAGGGGGCTGTCCCAGAGCTGGCTGCACCAGGACACCCCAGCAGCTGCTGATGCACTGGCTGCATGCAGCACGTTTCTGGCAGAGGGAAAGCTCCCCCTCTGCATGCCCCAAGCAGTGAGACGAGTGCAGGAGCTGAGGAATTGGAACCGACTGAATAATGGGTCCTGTCTGCTGGAAGAAAATGAAATTTGCCCTCATGTTACTGAAAACTTGCACTCGATGCTCACTGCACATTATAAAGAAAAGGTCAGTGAAACACAACAAATGCAAGGAGCCCAGTTGGAGAAAGCAATAAATAGTGACAGCAGCACTCGTCTAATTTATCAAAGCATCTCTGCCTTTGCTCAAACCCCAACAATTTCCCTCTCTGCTGCTGCAGGGGCTGGGATGAGCAGCTCTGCTGCTGCAGGACAGAAGGAGGCCTGTCTGTGCAGCTCCCAGGGCACCTCAGCACGTTCAGAGAACAGAAATATCCATCAGGCACAATTAGCACCAATGAGAACAATGATAATATTAATTGACTTGACTGAGATTTTGGCCTCAGGCTGGCAGATGTGCTTGTGGAAAGGGAGATCCCGCAGTCAAACACAGCTGGGGCATTCCCAAGGAGAGGGATCCCCATATCCCAAACACAGCCAGAGGGGCAGCAGGAGGGCCTTACCATCAGCGATGAAGTGCTCGGGGACGTGGAGCGTCACCTTGACAGTCAGCGGGCAGGAGAGCTGGGAGCCACAGACCACGGCCAGGACGCAGGAGCTGACCGCGATCAGCGTCAGCGCCGTCTTGTTCACAGGGCTCTTCATGGAACCTGTAAGGCACACAGACAGGGGCGTGGGTGGCCAAAAGGTAAAGCTGTACCCAGGGCTTTCTCAGCAGAGGCAGGGGAGCCCCAGCATGGGGAAGGCAGGTACTGAAAACAAGGATGGCAGCTCAGCAGGAGTCTGCACAGCCCAGGACTCCCATCCCGCCTTGTTTGGCACGGGGCTTCATTTTGCTAGAGGAGGGAGGAAACCTGCTCAAAGCCCTGCATAGACCCTCTCCCTGGGAACTTCTCTTCCCTGGAACCCCTCAACACACCTGCCGTGCTCTCCTGCTAAAACCACCATCACTTCTTGTCCACACTGGTTGGCTGGGCAGCCCTTGTGGAGCAGGACAGCGGTAGGATGGCTAAATCACCATCCACAGCAGCTGGGTGGGACAGAATGCCCCACTTCCACAGGGAATGTGGTGAAGCTGTGCAACACACAATCATCCAGAGAGACCTGGCTGTCCCAGAAGATTCAGCTACTCTCACTGGATGCAGACTGGGAATGTCAGGTGTCCAAATTAGACCCCTTCTACTGATGGAGATGACAAGAACCGTCCCAGGTCACTGTAACTGCATCAACAGGTCTCTACTGCCCAAGCAAGCAGTAGCCTTGGAGCCTGCATCCTTGAGTCACCACTGATCCCCCTGGACCTGGGGGCTGCCCCACTGCTTCTCTAACTGCACTGCACCCCCACAGCCCCCTCCTCCCACCACACCTTGTGCCAGCCCCCAGCTTTGCTCCAAGACAACGACAGACACCTCATGAGGCAGCCAGTTCCTTCTCCAGGGCTTGGGATGCACCACTTGGAGAGTGTGTCCACAGCAAGGAGAGGGCACAGCCCAGCAGTGAGCCCAGAGGCTGCACAGCCCATTCTGGTGCCAGCTGAGATGAGGCAGCAGCCGGCAGAGCCGACCACAGCCCTGCTGGGGATTCAGGTGACGACACCTCTTGATTTTTGGAAGCCAATGCAGCCTCTCCCCACTTGTGCCCCAGCTCTCATCACCTCTTCAGAAAAAAAAAAAAAAAAAGAGATTTAAAAAGCATCATTTTGAAAACTGAGTGGGAAATGATCCAAGTTAGCACGTGCACACCCTGCCCAAAGCTGCTGCTGGGGGTGCTGGTGCCAGGGCAGGGCCCTCACGCTCAGCACGACCTGTGCTTTCCACACCGAGCCCCAGCACAGCATCCCCAGGCTGCAGGCTGCACAGGAGATGCTCCAACCAGGATTTGTAGGACAGGAGAAGTGGCTGATCTGCTGGAAAACACCCCCATCACTGAGACCAACAGGAGCAAGTAAATTGATTATTTATGAAGCATCTTCTCCTTTCCTTATGCATGGATCATCCAAACAGCCTTCCCACTCCTATTTCACAGCTTTATCGCCAATCCCCTGTGCCCCTCACCTTGCAATCTTCTTTTTTTTTCTTTTCCAATCTTTATTCATATAATCAGCATAAGTTAGCACCTCCATGGGAGGCAAAATCCTCCTCTTGCTGGGCATATTGAGCCTGCCACAACCCCTGCTTGGCTTGAAGTTATGACACAGATGCAAAAAGAAAAAGGAGATGAGAAAAAAAATTAAGAAAAAAAGTAAGGGAAAAAAGCCCCCATGAGGATAAGTGGACAAAATCAAATATACAATGGACCAGACAACACTGGATTTCACCCTTATAAATCACCTTTCAATCCAGGGTCTTAAAGTGCTTTGCAAACATTAAATCACAAATCCCTTATGAGTGAGACAAGTATTATCCCCTTCTCACAAAGAGCCCAAATCCCAGGTATGATGGCAGCTTTCACCAAACTGCAGCCAGAGTGGAGCTGGAGGAATTAGGATTTCACATCCCCATCAGTCCATGCGGCTTCTTCTCTCCCTGTGATTCAGAGCAGAGCAGCACAGGGGCTTGAAACAGCAAAAAGCCTTTTACACTTCCATGAGTTTGAGCTTGGCTGCTCAAGAAAAGGGACAATTGCTCCAAGTCTCCTGTAACTCCCTTCCCTCCTGCACTCACTCATTTTCATCACTGCTAATCACTGACCTCTAGAAGTGCCTGATGTTTGGTTCTGACCAATTGAACCAAAACAAGGGGGCTTCTGCTTGAGCAGAAATTGGGTTTCCAGCTCAACTCTTTATTATTCACAGCCAGTTTGCTGCCAGGTTTGAAGGGAGACTGCTGGAAAAGCATTTAAAGAGAGGGAAGAATCTTTTTTTTTTTTGCTTTTTTATTGCTTTTTTTTCCCCCCTCAATCTCTTTCCCAGCTCTGCAGACCACTGATGCTCCAACACTTCTGTGCTGCATTTAAACACCTGTCTGGAGATAATCAGCTTCAGTCCAAACCTTTAAAACCACAAGCAAGTGTATTTTCAGCAAGGCCCTGTTAACCAGCAGGCTATGTTCAGCAAAGCCACCTCAGCAGGTTCTCCAGGGCTTCACCCCGGTCCAGAGGTGAGACAAACTGATCTCTTCCTTCTTCAGCCCAAGGAGGGGACCCAAACCCAGCTCAGCAGCTCAGGCAGCCCCAAATAAACCCAATGCAACAAATTAGAGCTTGACCTGGCTAAGTCTGTGCTTTCCCTCCTGTCCTTGTCATCTCCAGGCTTTCAGGAAGTCTTTGAAGAGCAGATTTAAAACTCCAGGTGCACCAACAAGCTGGTATCAATGTCCTTTACCAAGAGGAGGAGGCTGGGTGGGGAATGGTTGAGAGCTCCAGCACCCAAGAGAAGTCCTGGTTTGGGTCTTGTGGGGTCCAAAAAGCCCAGAAGGAAGATGGTGACCAGCCATGGCTGGAATCAAACTCACTCCTCAGATCTCTCTTCCCCCCAATAAATGCTTCATGCATTATGATGATCTCTCAATATCTTTAATCAAAGATGTTTCTGTAGCATTTTGAGAGGTTGCAACAAAGTGAATGTACACCCGAGAGATCAGTCAGGCAGTTTTGAAGGGAAATTCAAAGTTGAAGGGGATTCACGGGGAGTCCACCCCCAAGGAATGGGCAGGGCACATCACCAGGATGAAAAACAGGAACAAATTACTTCTATCCAGAGAGAAGTAACTTCTCCCCACAGCCCACAAAATCCAAGGAGAGAGAAGCAGAAAGGAAAGGCAAAGTGCTCCATTTCAGGGCAGAACCATACCTGGCATGCTCCCTGCTAGTGATGCAAGGGTGGATTAATCAGACTGGAAAACAAGAGGAGTGTCCAGCACAGTGGCCAGAAAGACCCTGACCACCACCACCTTCCCCACCCAGGATGTTTTTGCACTTCAAACCCCAGTGCAAATTATCCTGGTGAGGATGTGGGTCCCCGTGCAGACAGCTCAGAAACCGCTTGCAAAGCACCACATTCCCCAGAAGATTCTGCACCTGCTGCAAGATGAAGATAAATTCAAAGCCACTGGTGTAAACACTCAGCAAACAGCCCCTCCAAACGCACCGTGTCTCCTTTGAAATATCATTTCCTCGTGCATTTAATTACTCACTGCTTTGTACACTTTCCTTCGCCCGCCCAAAAGACAAGGAGGGGGGAAAAAAGCCCAACAAAACTCTGTGCTCAATTCTTCTTAATACTGGCAGTACTGCCTAAATTTAGAGGGGAAGAAAAAAACCCAAAAAATCAAAAAAAAAAAAAACCCAAAAAACCAAGGTGTGTTCAGAACACGTATGGATTTACGAGCAACACAAATATCCCCTGTTCTCGGTAATACGCTGTTTCTAAATCAGGCTCATAAATACATGCTTGGGAGATTAGTCTATTAAAAAAAAA
>VWZN01011568.1:65089-111697 GCA_013396955.1 Regulus satrapa | reverse complement strand
AGCAGCAGCACGGGGGGACCTCACAGCACCCAGAATCATGACAACAGCACGCCTGGGGGACATCAGAGTACCCAGCACGGGGACAGCAGCACCTCTGGGGGATGGCAGCACCCCTGGGGGACAGCAGAACCCCAGGGGGACAGCAGAGCACCCAGCATCGTGACACCAGCACTCCTGAGGGGACAGCANCTGCCTGCCTCCCCTCCCGGCCCTGCAGCCTCCCCTGCCACAGCAGGACGGTCCTCGGGTTGGGATGGGCTGGGAATGGGGATGGCAGAGCCTCCTTCCAGTCAGACACAGCTCTCCTGCTCCATGTCCCCACCAAGCCTTCGTGCACTACCCAGCCCCAGAGCCCCTTCCTTCTACAGGGGATGGATGTGGATGCAATGAGCCCCCCAGGCAGGGGGTGAGAGCACAGGCAGGTGTTTCATCACACACCATCTAAACCACACCAGGTCCCAGCCACTCCTTGAGGCATCTTCTCCACTGCAGTCCTGAGCAAATCCCAAAAGCAGCTGCCCAATGAAGGTGCCCACAGCTACAGCCCAGATCTGGGTCAGAGTTTGGGCACTGGGAGTCTCCAGCCTGATGCCAGAGCCAGCAGGATGTGGATCAGCCGTGAAGTGGCAGCTGTGCTTCCCCTGTGTTGGAGGAGCCCCCCCGAGGAGACCCTCCAAGGAGGCAGAGGGTGTGCAGAGGAAGGGATGGGGGAGAGGAAAGGCAGCCACGTTGTGCAGCAGCAGGGTGAGATCAGTCGCTTCTGGATTTATAGAGGATTAGATCTTGCTGAGCACATGCTGAATCAGATTAATACTATTAACATTTATGAATTATCCTCTAGCAATTAGCCGAGACGTCCTCCAGTACAGCACCGAGAGCTGCAGAAAAGGCAGCCCTGGGCTGTGGATCAGGGGAGGAGGATGCCAAAGGGTGGCTTGGGCAGTGTGGGGAGGTTGGGGCTGGGCTGCTGGACCCCGCAGCAAGGTCAAGGGCTCATTGACCTAGCTCCTGTGTGTCCCTGTGAGCCCTTGTGCTCCTCCAGCAGCCTGAGCCTCGGCTCTTAAGGTGCTCCTGGAGTTATAAAGCCTTATGTACTGAATAAATGTATTTGCTTCCAAATTATACAGCTGTTGGTGGTGCTCTCCCTTTGCTCTAAGGCATTGTGCCTGCAGCTGGCAGGGAGACTCCACCTGCAAATTCCAACCAAGAGGAGGAAGAGGGCAAAGGCAAGGCCTTGAAGGCTGGGCAAGGAATGAGCAGCTGAGGACGGGGGGAAAGAGAGATGGCCAAAGTGGCACGGGCTGACCCACCAGCCCCATCAGCACCAGGGTCACCACGGGCAGATTCTCCTGCCCACGTATCTTAGGCGTCCTGCCACAGCAAAGAGGGGGGGAAGGATTTGTGCAATCTCAATTTGCTCTTCTGGCACTGTTATATTTTTTTACATTTCTCTGGGCAGGGACAATTAAAATCAATGAAGTCAGTTTTGCTTTCATGTTCTCAGTGCTGAATTGGTTGAGATAAAATCACATTAAAGAAACAGCTACATATTTAAAGGTAGATATTGCCTGCACTGGAATTTTCTTTCATGAAAATCAATGAAAGCACTTCTCCTGGAATTAGGGCCTGATCTTTCTTTTGTTTTACGCTCCAAATGAGTCCCAATTTTACAATATACAAGCAGAAAGGCAAATCTGAGTGGAAGGTTTCATTTTAAGGAAAAGGGAAAGCAATTTCCAATACCGTGTAGCAAAAACATTATTCCTATAGGTAAAAGGAAAAAAAAAAAAAAAAAAAAGTAATCATTATATATGAAATAGTTTGTGTTGAGTCAAAGCCCAGGGAGGAATGTGCTCAGAGAGTGAAGGGCTCGTCAGAGAGATGAATTTATTTTAGAAACCAGGAGGAGAGAGCAGTGATGGAGGCCAGGGTGACAGGGAGGGCTCAGGACCTGGCAGGAGATGTCCAAGGACTCAAGATGCTCATTCTGGCTGGACCTTCAGCACCCTGCCTAGTATCCCACTGTCACCCTGCAGGCAGAGCTGGGATCGGGGAACTGGGCTGGAGTCCCAGGAAAAAAAAAAAAATAAAAAAGGTTCCTAACCATCTTTTCCCTCCATCCCATAATTATTTTTTTTTTAATAGATGCAAACTGACAGAACAGTATGAGAACACCAATTTCTGCTCTGCAACAGCTCCCCGTGGTTGGGGCAGATCCCTCTGTGCCTCAGTTTCCCCCACAGCCAAGCATGACGCAGGAACAACTGTGACATCCACCACCCTCCGCTCCCTTTCCTGCTGCAGCCAGGAGACAAATCCAGCGTGCCACAGGAATCCACAACGAAAGGCATCTTCATTTTCCGAGCGGCACCAGCCCTCGCCCTCCTCCCGCCTGCATCCAGCTCCGTGTTTATGTTCTGCTTCCTGGGAAACAAGAGGCTCGTTACCATGCGGAGGGCGACAGCAGAGCGATTAGTGAAATTTGTTACCCACATGCTCTGAACAAAATTAAATTAAAAGTGCTGCTTTGCTGTCAAGATAAGGGCCAAGCCGGAGAGATAATTTTTCACTCTCAAACACTCAATTACTCGCTGAGGCTGTATCAGATACAGTCGGAAAATAAATAAATAAGTAGGAAGACCCGCACTGCCTGCAGGAACAGATGTAAAAGCCTTTATCTCCGGCGCAGTCTGGGGAAGTTAAAGCGCCTGTGGCCGCTGCAGCTCCGCCAGCACTTCACCTGCAGACCCTTGTGCTGCCCAGCTCCAGCTTCCAGCAGCAGCCCCAGTGCCAGCAGCTCAGGACCCCGGCAGGGGCAGGAGCATGAGTGCATCCCACACCTCCAGCCACCAGAGACTCAGGGAGCAAAGAGGCAGCTGGAGCAAGCCCAGCCCAGCTTCCCTGCACAGCCGGAGTCCAGCAGGAGTGGAGAGGGACTCAGAACGGGTTTGATGGGCTGTTGCAGTGCCTCATTGCTCTGCAGGCAAAATAAGCCATCATGCAAAAGCACCTCGTTTGTTCACTAGCTGGAAAAGCAGCATCCGTGACGGAGAGCGGAGAATGGTTGGGAATAAGCAGCATTCCCCACTGCCCTGGACACCACAGCGTGAGCATGGAGGGAGGGACCTTGGTGCTCTGGAGCATAAAACCAAGATTTGTGTCATGAAGGCACCTCATTCCTGACATCTGGGGATCTGCAGGTCCCATGGGAGCTGCGGTGTCCCCTCTGGGGTGCTCTCTGCTGGGCTCACAAAGAGCAGCACAGCTCCATGCACCAGGAACCAGCTGGGTGTGCACCTTCCAGACTGACCTGTCCGTCTGTCCCTGCAGGGAGCAGCTGTGTGTCCCTTCCTGAGGAATCCAAACCTGTCCACGCCATGGCCTGACCACATGAGGAGGGGATGGACACAGGGCTGCCAGGAAGGGAGAAGCAATCCCAAGTACAGACAGACAGCACCAGGCACAGACAGACCCATTCTTCCCTCATGCCACTGGAAGCAGCCCAAATTGACATGTTTGCTTTAATCACCTTTTGTCTCCTTGATTGCCAACAGCATCTCCCCCAGTTTGAAGGCAAGTCAAGCCTAAGGCAGAGCAGGGAGGCAATTCCCTGAGGAGTATGGAAGAGTGGGGTGATGTCCTGCCTGCAGCATTCACTCAGCTCCAGCGAGGCCAGAGGCACCAGCAAAGAGAGCAGTACCCAAAATACCCAAATACTGCACTTCGTTTAGCTCCCCATGAAATAATAAGTGCCTGCTGCCTCTGGAGATGGGAAAGGATCAAAGCGAAGCTCCCTCATATGTAGTAGACTCCGAATACCTAATATTCCCTTATAAAAGGCCTTGTTTTAAACACCAAATACAGAGGCAGATCAAAGCTCAGATTCTCATTTCTCTAACAGCCCTCAGAAGGCTCCGCCAGCCAGCCCGGCGCACACACACACGGGGCTGACACCAATCCAAGGTACATAATTGAACTCTGCTAATTTGTCAAAACCATCAGCGCGTGCTGTGGAAACAGCCAGGTGCGCTGCTCACAGAGCCCTCAGCCGAGGAGCATCCCAAAGCCATGCCCTCCCTTCCCTGGGGTGCTGGGGGGCTTGAACGAGAGATAGGCATGAAAAGAGTGGGACGTTTCCCCCCTCACCTCTCCATGCCAGGAGGGGTGAAGCAATCCCAGACCCAAGCGTGGCGGAGCAGGCTCAGGGTGGTGCAGCTCGAGCTCAAGCAGATACCAGAGACAGCGTGAGGAGCAGCGGCCAGCTGAGGACATTCCCTGAGACGCCCCGCGTGGGCGGACACTGCGCTGGGTGCCCTCCAGCATAGCTCAACCACCACAGGAACAGAAGCATCCCTTTGCCTCTGCGCCCCATACTTTCTGTCTGGGTTTCCAGCAAGCCTGTCCCTGATCTCTGCTGCATGGGGAGTGGTACCAGCCCCAGGCCCGGGGGTTTGGCAGCAGGCGTGGGGACCTCCTGGCAGGTCCCAGGGGCTCAGGTATGGGGGCTCCCCGCAGGTCACAGAGGCTCAGACTAGAGTGCAACAGAGGGCAGAGAGTCTGTGGGTCTCCAAGGTGGGCTTGGGATGGCTCAGCCCCTCATAGGGTCTCCATACAGCATCGTCACCTTCCCTGCCTCAGTTTCCCCCAACCCAGGAAGCTGAACAGCATCTGCTGCACATTTCTGTGTTACAGAGCAGCTGCTCTGTGGCCTGAGAAAGCAGAGAGAGCCACAGGAACCTCGCCTGTGCCTTCCCTCCAGCAAGGAGGGGCTCAATATACTCATGGAATCCTTAATGAGATGGGCAGGGAGCCTGATACAGCCTTGGAGTTCCAGTTCTGCTGCTTCCCCCACATCTCTCACTGTGTGATTTCACCATCAGGCAGGTCCTGCCTGTGACTAGAGGAACTCAGTGCTGTACACTCAGATCTGGAGCTGAATATATTTTGCTGGGCACAAGGCAAACCCCACCCCAGAGCAAGAGGGATGGAGCAGGAGTGGAGTTTGTGCACAGGGCTCAGCCTCCTTGGTTTAGGGGGATTTTTTCTATTAATATTTTCCTCTTAAACTCAGAGTGGGACCTGACTGAACACATCCCACCCTGATGCATCAAAGCTTTGATATCGCCCTGATGGCCAGCAGGGGATGTGGATTCACCTCTTTACAACACTGTCAGGTTCTCTCTCACAGGGACTTCAGGCTGCTGGAAGGTGTTACGACCAACAGCCCCGGAGATAAGAGCCATCTGTGCACCACAGCCAGAATGAAAGGAAGTTCCCACATTTCCTGGTACTCCCAGAGGAATGGGAAGGGGGAGAGCCAGCCCCCACAGCAAGCAGAGCCTTGCAGTGCACAAACCTGTTGCAAATAGGTTGCAAGAAAATCTGATTTCTGGAAATCCTCAAGGAGTCGGTGCTGAGGGTCAGCAGGAAGCAGCAAACCAGCCATCCCTGCCCCCAGGTGAGGGTCACTTCAGCCTCTGAGCACAGAGCTCTGCACAGCCTCTCTCAGGACTTGGAAAAGCAATCCCAAACCCAGCTCCCTTGAGACTGCATGCCACTAGAGCAGAGCTCACACAGATCCATCAAAGAGAAGTGGAGAGTGGGGAGCTGGTGTGGGCACAGGCAGGGGACTGTGGTGAGGAGAAAGGGTTTCTCACTGAAGATTTGGGTATGAACAGAACACTTCTGGGCATAATCCAGCAGTGCCTCTCCCGGCTCGAATCCCAGAGATGGGGCTGAGCCAAACCAAGACTTGGCTGCTTGGCTGAGCAATGACCAAGACTCCAGTAGAGGCTCTCCCCTGCTTTATTCCTTACACTCTCCTGCCCTATAATTTCTCTGGAGACTTTCCAAAGGCATGGTAACATCAGTGTAAGGGCATCCCACAGACCTAGAAGCTGGGAAGGTGAGTGGTGCAGCATGCTGTGGCCACAAAAGGTGCTGCCTCTTACTTCTGCATGTATTCCTGCACTGAAAACCAGGTACCAGTGAGTCTGCTGCTCCTGAGCTACCAGAACAAGCTCTCCCTTGCTGAATATTGTCCTGTGGAAATGTCTCTCTAATCTGCCTTGCTGCTGTCTTTTCCTTCTCCAAGAGACACAGGAGGCCACTTAACCAGGCTCAGACAAAAGCAAACCAGCACACCTCCTAAGTGAAAACTTCCCATCGCATCATCTGGGATCAATGCCGTGACAGTACGAGTAATTAGGCTCAATCCTACAAAATCTTATCCGAGGAGAGAAACCCCAAGGAATCCCTCTCCTTGGACCTGATAGCTGTCCAAAGGCACCTGCAACGACACGCAAGCCTGGAGAAATCGATAGGGGAACATCGTTGTAAGAATTAACTGTATCTGACGACACATCCTTCTCTATTAGAGCTACGGTCGCGTCCAATTATGGATCTTGGCTGAACTTGTAATTATGAGTTTGGTACTACGACTTCCCACCGCTATTCCTTTGCTTCCATGAGGGAGAGGAGAGTCAATGAAAGGATAATGGAAAATTCCTTTCAAGGATGCAGTGATGGCCAAATTCATCTAGACAGGAGGGGAAGCACAATGGGGACTTTATGCAAGACAATTCCCTCAGTTAGCCCCCAGTGAACATGAACAAACCAGGTTCTCACAGCATTGCTCAAACACTAAGGCAGATCTAACAGCCAGCCCTGTGCGACGGCGCGAGGCAGCTCTGCCTCCTGAATTCCCTTCAAACCCAGCCATCAAAGCTGCCCAGGTGAACAACAGCTTATTCACAGGGAAAGAAAGGAATTCTCCCCATTCATCTCTTCCTTTATATTTGCCCTACAAGGAAGCTAAAACCGACAACCAAAAACCAACACAGACGTCAATAAAAATATCTTTGTACCCGGCATCCAGTATGAGCGTTTTTCAAGAGACTGCCACAGCAGCTGACCTCAAGGGAAATGGCATCAAAGCAGCCTTGCAAAGATTTATCTACCTCTCATTAAAACACTGTTTCCCATACCTTCCCTGTGCCCTACCACCCCTTTACCTAGTGGAAGCTGAAAAAATCCCAAGCTTCAGTGACTTTTCCAAAGTACACAAGGGCTGTCCCAGCCTGCCCAGTATTCCTGAGTGAGTCACTGGAAAAGCTACTCCAGCACCTGGGAAATTTGATCCCAACATCAGCAGTGCTTTGGGACAGTTTATTTTGTTTGCAACAAAACCAATCCCTTCCACCCTGTGTCACATGGGCACAAAGATGATCAGAGGGGTGGAGCACCTCTGCCATGAGGAAAAGCTGAGAGAGTTGGGATTGTTCAGCCTGGAGAAGAGACGGCTTAGGGGTGAATAACTGCAGCCTTCCACTTCCTGAAGGGAGCTGGACACAGACTGGAGAAGGCCATGGAATGACAGGACAAATGGGAAATGGCTTCAAACTGACAGAGTTAGAAGGAAGTTTAAGCTTAAGCTTATTGGGAAGATTTTATTGACTCTGAGGGTGGGGATGCCCTGAGGGTGGGGATGTCCTGGCAACAGTTGCCCATAGAAGCTGCCCCTGGATTCCTGGAAGTGTCCAAGGCCAGGTTGGACAGGGCTTGGAGCAACCTGGGGTAGTGGAAGGTGTCTTTAGCCACAGCAGAGGGTTGAACAAGGTGTTTTTAAGGTCCCTTCCAACCCAAACCATTCTGGGGTTCTGATTCTATCATTTTCCCCTGAACACAGCTGTGTTTGTATGGGAACAGGTATCTAACTCACGAATCCTCTCATCCTTTTCATCAAAAGCTCATTCTAAACATGGTGATGATTTCTTTTGGTTCTAAAACACATGGAGAGAAGGAAAAAAAAACCAAAAAAAACCACCAAACAAACAAAAAAACCAAACAAAGCCAAACAAACAAAAAAAAAAACCAAACAAAAAACCCAAAAAACCCCAAAACAAACAAACAAAAAAACCCCCAAAAACCCCAAAAACAAACAAACAAAAAACCCACAACAACGCCCAAACACATAAAATTGAAGGCCCAGCCTTTGAGCAGGAACAACCGCAGCACACCCCCGTGCATGCGTGAGTTTATTCCCACGTGCAACCTTCGAGCTGATCAGAGGTGTCGAGGTAATTTCACATTTAAATAAACACACTTGGAGGCGTTTATGGGAATGGCTCATCATGGAAACAAATGGGGCCGCGTGCTGCTGCGGTGGGCACCGGCATCGATCTGGCTGCCGCGCTCTGCCGGGGCCCGGCTCCGTGCACAAAACAAATGGAGGGAGCAGACCCACTGTGCAATTTTTAAATTGCTTCCCAACGGAGTTATTTCCCGACAGTGATTTTTCAAACCCAGTAGTAGCAGCAGCAGCAGCAAAACTCATCCTCTCCTGCAGCAAACATTCAGCTCGGGCTGAATGTCCCGAACAGAAGTGATCCGGCGTGATGTGACGAGAGGAAATGTGGGCACTAATTTCAAACTCCAGATGATATTTCAGTTTCTCGGCTTCTCTAACTCACAAAAGAGCCTGAAGGGACTTGGGTCTACAAATCCCTGCCCCAACCCTCATTTTGAATTTGTTCTTTTTAATTGCCTTTGTGCCAAGAGGAAGGCTGGGAAATTTTCATCCAACGGATGCTTTGCATGGGAAATAAAGGGCAGAAAACAGGACTTTGGAGCAAGGAATTGCCAAGGTAACCATCCCTGACAGCTGCACTGGTGCCAGGACGAGGACAAACACAACCATTCCCTGCTGGTGCAGCTTTGGGGAAGTGCCAGGGCATGTGGAGGGTAACTGATATTAGAAACCATCAAAGAAATGCAGAACCTCAGCAACATCACTGGGAGATGGGATTTATGGCTCCTGCACGGTGCTGCATCACACAAACAGCACATCCTTACCGCCACAGACTGGGGTGGCTGTCCTTTAGACTCGGGCAGTATCACACACCATCACCCATGGGGACAGTCAAGGTGCCCAAGCATTTATTTTCCCCTGACACCAGTGTGCAGTCACAGGCTCCTTTGGTACCTTTGCTTCGCCTCCGGCTCCGATACTGCTCCGTGTAGAAGGTGAGCTGGGTTTCATCGTCTGCCTCTGAGCCAGAGTTGCCTTTGGCACGTCCAAACCCGATCCCACCTGCAGGCAATAGAGAGGAAAAAAATCAGCCCTGGCAGCTGGGATGCTCAGGAGCAGGTAGAGCTGGGAGCTGCTCAGCAGAGCTGAGGATTTGGCCAGCAACCCCCACTCCTTGATAAGGTTCTTTGCTTGGGGTCACCAGTAGTGATCAGGAACTTTTACCATTCATGATTTCATCAAAAATCAAGACTTCACAGGGCCTATAGTGATGTAAGAAGACACCTTCTACCCGCAGAAATAAAAATTTTAGAAAACCAACAAATCACAAATGTATTTCAAGGGACTTACAAAGAAAACCCCTGAGTGTGGCAGCTGCTCTCCCCAAGGACACCTGCATGGTGAAATGCAGTGAATTTTAGCAAAGCTAGCAAGGACAAATGATGCAGGGGGGATACAGCACTGGGGGAGGCACCCAGGAACCCCCTGAGGGTCTTTCCTGATCCTCAGCAACCAATTTGACCCATCTGCTCCCCCAGCTTGCTGTGACAGCAGCGTTCAGGACCGACAGGAGCAGGGTTGGCCCATGGCTCACCTGGCCTCCTGCTCTCCAGATATGGTGTGGGATGCAGCAGGAGCCCAGCTGGCTTCATCCCCAGACCCACCAAGAAGCAATGGATGCTTAAAAAGCACCACAGACTCTTAATTGGCAGAACTCCTTCAATCTTTGCAGAGCTTAAAGCAAAGAGGCCTCTGGGGGTTGACAGTGGCCCTTTAAACTGCCATTAAAATATTTTACTGTTTTTTAAAAAATCTTTTATTCTAGGCAGCAGCACAATTTCCCCTTTTCTTGGCAGGAGAACAGAAAATGAGTAGTGCCTTCTGCCCTCTGAAATCCTTAATCACGGCGATGAGAGGTGGCTGGCAGGAGCCAGAGGCACGCCAGGAGCTCGGCACGTGGCTCCTGCCCTGGCCATGCCCTGACCTGGCTGAGCAGTGCCCTCCAGAGCAGTCTCAGTGGCAGGGCAGGAACAGGCTCTGCTGGCTCCTTTCCTCCTGGAAGCAGCAGGAAGGGTCAGTGCTTGCACACAGCAGCATTTAGTGCTTGGACAGGGAGCTGGGGGCTTTAAAGATCCCAAACCATGACCCACCATCAAGCCCTCTTCACCACAAAAGAAAAAAACCAACCAAAAAAACAAAAAACAAAAAAAAACATCACCAACAAAAACCAAAAAGCCAAAAAAACCCCACCCACTGCCATGATACACCCACACCAAGGGCTTTGAAAGGCACAGCAGAGTGGCAAGACCAATAAGGCTTATTTGCAAGACTGAGGAAAATCTTAATTAACCCGGGCTTCTAACGCAGGCCCTTGGGCAACCAGCCAGGGCTGCAGCCCTGCTGCACATCCCCTTCCCACTGAGCAGGGGCTGTCGCAGTGGCCAGGGCTGGGGAGCAGACACCAGCTATGGGACAGTCCCCCCACTCCAGAGAGCTCAGCACAGCCATCGTCCCTGCCTGGGAGAGGCAGCTGCACGCTGCCTGGGCAGGCAGGACATGGCACACCCCTCTGTCACCTTCCCAGGCACCAGAGCTGGCCCCTTTTGCACAGGCAGATGGCTGGGGTGGGCAGAGGCAGCGATGTGGTGCTCTCTGTGCTGTCACACCCCACTGAGGTGAGCAGGCAGCTGGCACAGGCAGCAGCTGGCACAGGCAGCAGCTGCTCCAGCCACCGGCCCAGCCCCCTCCGGCCACTCTGCGTTTGTGTGCCGGCTGCATCCCCGTGATGGATGGAGCTGACATGTTAAATTACTCAGGCTGGATGTCTTCAGAGAGCTGGTGACAGCGATATTGCATTTTCTGATTACCCAGAACTGAGCAGGATGTATAAATACAGGAGTTGTGAGACCCGGCGCAGGTCCCCAGCCTGCAGAGGAAACGTCTCCTCTGACCCAACATGCAGTGCCAGAGGTCAGCCTGGCAACACGAGCCTGGGGCACACACACGGCTGCCAGGGATGTGCTTTTACACCTCTGTATCATCCAGCTGTCAAGGATGCTGGAACACATCTTGGTGGTGGTTTTGAGGAGCTCAGAACCCAGTTGAGGCAACCTGGAGGGCACAGGGACACTAATCCTCAAATAATGCTGCCATGAACCTGATTTCATGTTTAACTGGTCACAAAATCTGACCAAATTAGCCCAGTGAGAAATTTACAACTGGAGCAATGCCTCCTCTTCCAGGTCCATAACCAGCCTTGGTCACAGGCTGCTCACTAGGGCACGGGGCTGAGGAAAATCACAATGGGACCAGGGATGCTCAGGAGAGAAAGTTCCCACAAGAAATTACTGATAACCAAGGTAAAGCCAAGCAGCCCTGCCTGGTCTTTCCTTTCCTTCAAAACCGGGAGAAAGCCACCAAGTATCAGGAAACAAAAAGATCCTAATCACTGCAATCAGTTACAAACTGGAATAAAATGCTTAAAAGACTGAGAGCAGAAAAATGGCAATTTTGAAATGCTGGGTATCAGTAATGCACCAGCAACTCTCTCCAACAGCTCTCACGGGGAGATGCATCCTCTTTACACCCAGTTTACTCCTGCTTTTGAGACTGGAGTAAACACAAAGCTCCCCTTTCCTCACCCAGCCCCTCATCTCCTGCCCAGCTCTTTCACCAGGCAGTGGGGCAGGAGGCAGGCAGGGAAGGGGAGCTCAGGGAAGATGCTCTTGTTTCTAATCCTGTTTGCAGATTTACAAGCTCGTTAATCCCTTCAAATAGATCTCAGCTCAGCCAGGCGCCGGGGCAGGGCGCTTGTTTTGAGCACAGCATTAATTTAGTGGGGAGCAAGGCGGGGTGCCAAGGCAAACACCTGGTTATGGTTGTAATTAAAGATGGTCCCGTTAATGCTGAGTGGGGATAAGGAAATAAAAGTCAGGAACCACAGTTATCCCCAAAGACTTTTTTTTTAGCTGAAGCCAAGTGTATATATATATTTTAAGTGAGGTTTTTTGCCGTTAAAGAGGAAATAGAAAACAAACATGATATTTTTAATCCTTTCCCCAAAGCCAGGAGGTCGCAGAACATCTTAGGGAAAGAGGTACAGATGTAAAAGGAATCAAAACTGAGTTAAAATAAAGAAATAAGTAACAGCAGCTGTTTGGATAACTCCTATCTGAGGCCAAGCTGACCTCAGCTACTTAATCCTGTGAAGTTGGATGTTATAACAGAAGTGGAAGCTTAGTTTTGTTCCCAGAGGTGACACCTTGGGTGACATCTTTGTGATCCCTCTGCTCTGCAGCCACTATCAATAGAAAAAGGATTCTCTGCATCTTTTTCCTCCAGAAAAAGGACAAATCCCTGTACATACCACAGAATTCAAGACTCATAACTTCCCTCAGTGACCACGTTGGGTTCACCCCACTCCATGCTCACTCACCCTGTGTAAAGTTGCCTTCTGGGCATTCAACAAGGCCCTCTGCTCCCAATTAAACAAGGATTCCCAGTAAAAACTGCATGAGGAATGCCCTCCCCATCACAGCAGCAAAGTCCATGCACTAAGAGCTGGTAGGGCAATTCAATTAGCTAAGTGGAAATTTTCAGTTTAATTAACTTTACCCGGAAAAGAGCACCAGGTAACTGGAAAAAAACAAACAAACAAAAAACCAAAATACCAACCAAACAAAGATNTGATCTTCCACCATGAAAATGTGGGATCATGTTGATCCCAGCAGCCCTTGCACAGCCTGAAGGGGTTTATTTTCACCAAGGACCAACTCAAAGAGCTGGACGTGATATCATGACTCAGGTGAGGTGAAAGCTCCCAGGTGAACTCTAGAAAAGCCTCACCAGCAAAATGTGATGCTCCACAGGACAGTCAGACAGGGCAAGGTGGAAGCAGAGGTGTCCTGGCAAAAGCAGACACCATGGACGAGCCAGCTGAGCCTCAGCTCTCCTCCCTCAGGGAGCTTTGGGTAACTCAGGGCACAGCCAAGACCTCCAAGCCAGGAGAACTGTAGCCCCAGTAAGCAGCACATCCCGCTGGGCAGCACATCCTGCCTCAGGAGAAGGACCACTGTGGGTTATTTCTTCCCAAATCCAGAGTGTTTTTAAAGCCCTGCCCCAGGAGAGGGCACCAGACCCCCTCTCTGCGCACACCAGCCACCCCAAGGCCACCTCCCAGCCCCTGGGCTGGGCACACGGCAGGGTCCATCGGCCAAGCCCACACCCTCAGCCCCTGCCCCGCTGCCTCTCCCCAGGGCAGCGCCTCCCGCTTCTGGGGCAGCCGGGTTGGGATGCTCCAGGCTGCATTTCAGGATCAATAAATGCTCTGGAATGCAGCATCCTTCCTTCCAGTTCTGCCAGCCCCCAGGAGAGACCTCTTCCTTTCCAGCCCACCCCCTCCCACCCTGGGCTCTCTCCATCCTCGCTCTCCCTTAATTATTTATAAGCTCTGAATGTGCTTCACTCCATAGACGTGCTTAGGGAGAAAGGTTGTATGAAAGAGGCATTAGACAAAATAAAGTTATATGGCACTGTAAATAGAGAGGGTGGTGTGGTTTGGTGGGTTTTTATAAAGTCAATCTGCTTGGGAAAACAGCACCTTCCCAGAGCTGCTGGAAACACTCAGGGCAAAATCAGATTTAATGAGGAGCAATGGGCAGCCGCTGACGCACACTCAGAGCAGGGCAGGAAAGCAAGGCAAAGTTTATCCCAGATTTGTTTCCCTTGGGCCGGGGGTCAGGTTTGGATGGTTTATCCCATCCTTCTGGAGGAGCAGCACAAAGAAACCCTTTCGGAGCCTTTCCATAGAGGAGGAAATCCTTCTGCTGTGTGCAGCTCCTGCAGGGAGAGTGCTCCAGCTGTAGGGCTTTGATGAGGTTAAACATTAATTAAATCAAACCACAAGAAAAATAATTACACACATGCATCCATCAGGCTGACTTGTCACTACCCAGAAACAAAGTTGGATGCAAACTCCATCAGCGGAACTGTCACGCGGCCGTTAGGAGGAAATGAATGTATCCCAAATGGACAATTTCATTTAGGGGGAGGAAAAAAACACCTCGTGGATTGCAATGGATTAATGAGGCAAAGGGTTTATGTTTGCAACTGGATGGAAAATGTAAACATCCCGAGTTGTGGTATCATCCTTTACCCTGAAGGGTTGTTTGCACTCCAGCCACTTGCCTGCTGGAGGCACAGGTAACCACAGGCTGTAAAAACAAAACCCTTAGCACAGAAGAACAGGCAGGAAAGGCATGGAACACCTCACAGCGCCCAGCCACCACCTCCACAAGCATAAATATAGTTAAATTAAGAGGGAAAGAGAATGGACGGGATGGAGCTGTGCAGAGAGAGATCTCCACTGGAGACACTGGGACTACCTGTTGGGACTACCCTACTGACGTTTTGGGGATTTCTGACAACTGAGAGCTTAAAATCTCATTTTTAGGGAGTGCTGGTGATGGATCCCCATGGCTGGGAACACTGGGAGTCAGAGAGCCCTCCTGAAGCCCGTGGGGTACATTCTGCCACAGGCTCCTTGTCCCCTACAGATACTGGGCTCAAAGCAATCTCATTTCCTCATGCTGAGGAAACCAGAGGGGAGACATGGGGAGACACCAAGGGTGCTCTTGTCCTGCTAACCACTAACTGTTCCCGTGGTCACTAATAGGCAGAGGAACCCTGAGGAGGTGGGAAATGGGGTGGGGGGTGTCTCCAGAGGCTGAGGACAAGCCAGGCTGGCTCAGGGCCACACTCTGCTCCCACACAGCCAGAGGCTCTGCCTGCAGCTGGGCAATATGTCTGTTCCTAAGCTCAGCTGCAAGGATTAACTGACTTGTTCCATTAGTGACCAAAAAGCCTCTTACCTTCAGGCAGTTCAAAAATGAAATAAAAACACACACAAAAAAACAAACAAACAAACAAACAAACAAACAGAAAACAACAACAACAAGAAGAAGAGGCTGGAATCAGGGAAACTTTTCCTGACAGTCCCCATGGACCCCAGAGCACCCACACTAAAAATCCAGAGACACGTATTTGAATAACTACTAGAAAACAAACCAAATAATTTAAACCAGTTAAAGAGTCAGAACATTTTCTTCACATTATGTAAATAATTTATGGGCAGAGCTATAAAAAAAAAAAAGAAAAAAAACCAAAAAACAAAAAACTCTCTCCAGGCCTGTATCGCAGGAAAATGTATCAGGAATAAAAGATCACATTTCAGACTCATAAATAAATTAAAAACAAAACCAACGGTAAACAGAAAGAAAAGTATTTCCTCCCCAGCTCACAAGACCAGCTCCCCAGCTCACCAGCTCCCCAGAGCTGACACAAAGACCCTCAGTACACTGGGCAGATCATGGTCAAGGGACCTTCATCCCCATCCTCCCTGAAGGAAACTGATATCTTCTTCTCCTCCAGAGATAGAAATCTGGACCCAAACCCTTGGCACAGCCTTTTGTGTGGTACAGCCTTCAGATCCATGAATGCTGTGCTCCCACTGTCTGTGTAGCTCCTAAAGCCCCTAAGCTCTGAGAAAGCAGAAAGAAGAGATGTCCCAGTGATGGGAGTGACAACCAAAATGAATTTCCCCCCTTCATAAAATTAACACTTGACAAGAAACTGTGTTTTAGCTGGGGCAGCTGACAGGGACTCTGGGCTAGCAGCAGGATCCCTTGGAGGGGACACGATGTGACACAACTCACAGACACCTCCGCCAGCCCACCCGGAGGATGCTGTGTGGGGTCTGTCCCTCTCTCACCCCACCACAGAGGAGCTCTGGTGTCCCCACTCTCTGCAATGAGGGTGAGGAGGCTCCCACCTTCCTCCCCAGCTGAGCTCCTCTGGCCATGGCTGACACCTTGGAGTGGCTGCCTAGAACAGAGGCTAGGCAAGGTTAAGAGAATAAAACTGGGTATTTATTGAAGGCCTTCAATAAATGGGGCAGTCAAAAGCCTCCCAGAGGCTACACCCAACATGGGTGACAGTCATGAGATTTTTCAGACAAACATAAGTTTGGTCCATTTGCATAATGGGGGTTAATCCTCTAAGTACAGCTTCAGGCAGTGAAGCCATCTACCCCAGTTTACCTGCTCCCCCCCAATTCACTTTTGTTTGTACTCTTCAGGAGCTGAGGCAGAGGCTATCCCTGAATTTCAGGCCTGGAGAGGAATTGTTTTGTCTGACCAAAATGGGGAAAGCGGCAGCCAAGGCTGCGCATGGAGTTTAGAGTTACACACTAAGGCAGCAGAGGATCTGAGAAGTATGACAGCCGAAATCCTGAGGCCTCAGGGCCACCTACCTCGGGGCCGGCTGCGGCGTTTCCGTCGGCCCACGGAGGTGCTGCGCAGCGCGGGCTGCAGCTGCCCGATCTCGATGGGCGTGTTGGTGCGGAAACTCTCCTTGAACTTCTGCATCAGGGACTCCACCGTCTCCTGCGTCACCTCGGGAGCTGCAACACCAGCACAGGGGCTGTGGTTAGAAAACAGCCGGGCCACCGTGCCCCCCTGCCCAGAACCTTGCCGTGTGTAAGCCGGAGTCGAGGCTTGGGGCAGGAGCTCTGCCAAGACCCTCCGACTTCAGCCACGGCGCTTTTCAGATCTTACTAAAGCCACCCATACTAGAAAATCGTGAGTTCACAGAGCTGCTTTCCGGCATTTGGGATTATTGCTTGTCTCTCTCCCACGTGCACTTGGAAGTGTCCTGCCTTGATCCAAGCCACAGCCTGAAAGGCTCAAATCATACAGGGCACTGAGCTGGCTTTGGGTCAGCTTTAACCCTACACCAGACGCTCAGAATTGTACCCTAACCTTGGCAGTCTTTTAGGCAAGCAGGGACTCCCCAACAGGCAGGTTTGGAATTATGGAACGATGGGAAGGCTGGGGTGGGAGTCAGGAAAAGTGCAGCTGGTCCAGGAATGCTCCGAGCTGCAGTAGGATCCTTTGGGAGGTCCCAGAGGCTGCACACACATGCTGGGATGCAGAACCTGAGATCAGGAAACAACTTCCTGCAACGTCCCACGACACATGTCACATCATGCTGATATTTAAGCAGCTCCTCTCCTTGCTCTCACACACACTCATCTCAATAATGCCAAAAAATTCCTCCAGAAATTCCAGTGAAGCTCCCTACCCACCTGCACCATGGGCAGTAACAGGAAATCATTCAACTGCTCACAAAAAGCAAAGATGAAATTTGCAACCAAAAGGCCAGTCCTGCAGGACACAGAGGTCTCTCAGGTTCAACATTGGTTTGGCCTCTGTCTTCTCCTTAAATAAACTCATTAGCAGAACATAACCTCTGTCCTACTCCATTTCCAGAGTCACAAAGTCCCCTCCAGAGGGGGGACCCCTCCAAAGATCTCCAGAAGCTGCCCCTGCCTGCAGCGTGGCTGTGTGGAGGTGGCAGGGAGGAATCCCAGGTCCTAGAGCCACCACATATCCCACTGGGAGAAGGGATAAGTGAGCATCCTGGAGCTCCCAACCTGCCAGGAGTTATGGGCTGATGTACCACCCCCTCACATCTCCTGGATCCATAGACATCAGGTGTGCACGATGCTGCTCAGGCAGGCAGCAAGCTCAGGGTGCAGAACTGCTCTGCACCACTGACACAAATTCCCTTCCCAGTGTGGTGCAGGGAATTTAGAGTTCAGTTGGAACAGAAGCTGTCCATGCAGGATGAGGCAAGGATTTCACCTAAACACAGAGTCTGCAGCAGATTGTCCAACATCCAGCCTTGCTGCAGGGAACAGAGAGCACTCAGCTCCCAGTGCCACACCAGGTCATGGAGCAGGTTCCCTTCCTTCTCCCTGAATCCCTCAGGTGATGAGGTGGTGTCCTCATCCTCCCCAGGGTGCTTTCATACCCCTCTGGGCTGCAGAGATGGTCCTGAACTGTGCCAGGGCCATCGGGAGAGGGCGAACCAGAGAGCAGATCAGGAGGGCTCGGGAGAGGACCCCTCAACCCAGTGATGCTTTACTGGGAGAAGGGGAGAGCATCCATCCAGCCACACCAGGCAACAGAAACAAGGATCAAACCTCCTGCCTGAATGCCAACAGTGGGAACCATTTCAGGAAAGCTCCAGAAAGAGAGGAGCTAAGAGACCAGCTGTGTTACATCTTTGAATTTTCCAGTGCCAGGCTCCCCCAGGAACCACAGATCAGAGACAGAGCTCCCCAAAGCCCTCGACATTTACGGCAGCCACATCTGAATCCTGCAGTGTCAGATGCCCCAGCAGGCAGCATCACATGAGGAAAAAAATATATGCAGAGCAGGGAAAGGTCCCCAAAGAGCATCCAGTGCCATGGCCACGGCACACATCCCACCTGAGGTGCCAGGGAAGGATGCTTTGGCAGCACGGGGCTGGCCCAGCCTCCCGCTGCTATGTTCACAGGGGGGACCCAACCCTGCAGCTGGCTTGCCCAGGAGAATGTGTGGCATCCCCTGAACAGATGGAGAGTTATCCAGACCTCGGGGCTGTGTGATACAGGACTTGTGGAAGTGGAGCAGGGAGCTCTGGGGTGGCTTGCACAGCTGAGGCTTATTTACCAAAAGGAGGCCAGGAGGAGAGCACAGAGGGAGGAGGAGGAGGGGGGGAGCATGCCTTCAGCGAGCTCCCAGCAGTCTGATGGCCCCTGCTCTGCTGGATGGGATCGTGGTGACTGTACCCATCTGGCCACCACGCTGCCACAGCCATCTTGAGGCAGCTGCTCCCACACCTGTCAGTGGAGCAAACAGCAAGGGGGAGAGTGGGGAGGAAGGGAGGGGGTCCCTCAGTCACTGGCTGTTTGGGATGATGCTACAAATACTGCAGGAATTGGGAGCAAAGAGCTGGTGCATGTCACTGCTCTGCACAGCTCAGGTATGCCAGCACATCGTTGGCTTCTCTGGGCTCCTGAGCTCAGGGGTTTGGAGAAAGGAAATGGGAAAGAAAAGCAGAAGGGAGGAGAGAAAAGTAAAGTAGGGGAAGAAAAGGGGAAAATGAAAGAAAGAAAAGAAAAAGGAAAAAATGAGAAAAACCCTTATTCATGAGATCTCATCTCAGCAGGTGGAGTTTGGCATGGGTGGGCAGCATAGAAAAAACCCTCAGTGACAAATGAAAGACAGCAGAGCTTCAATTGTGTGAGCATGAAGGGTGAAGGATGAAGGAAGAGCCCTTCATGCACTGCCAGTAGTGCCAAGAGGGAGAGGGAAGAGGCCACTGTACCATAACAGAATGAGAACAGCACTCGCTGGGGTTCATCACATCCACAAGAGAGACAGCCCCCTGCAAACCAAACTGCCCTCTGGGCCACCCCACAGCAGCCCTTGGAGGTTCTAATTGGTCAGAAAAGGATGGGAAGAAGCATTACTGTGGGGCCAACAGTGGCCTTGATAATTTAGCTGCAGGCCAGCCCTGAGTTGGTCAGGCAGTTGGATTAGACGGTGCTTGTAGATCACTTCCAATGGAACTGCTCTATTCTACACAACCCTGCAAGCCCCCCTTGGACTGCCTGTGCCAAGCACGGGCTCAGCAGCAGCTCCTGGCCCCTCCACAGCACCCACACGCTGCTCCTTGGCACGACACAGCCACGTCAGCAGTGCCCAGGCACCAGCTCCTCCCAGCCGGCCACACACGACACATTTCAGAGGCGACAGGACTGTCCTCCCCTCCAGCAGAGCTTGCCAAACGCCTTCTCACCCCTCCCCAGCTTCCAGGATAAATCCACCCGGGCTACTGAGCTCACATCTTCGTCACCGTGCTGAGAGATCCTCCAGGCTGGCAGAGGGGGTGAGATCCACCCCGAGGTTTGGCACAAGGCTATGAGCTCCCTCTTCCCCCGGGAGCAGGCTGGAGCAGGGGAATCACGAGGCTCTCCAGCCCCCACAAAATCATCTTCCCTCTCCGGCAGCACTCTAAGGACACAGCTGAAGGTCACCCTACCTTTGCAAAGCACAGCACACATTCCTGACGAACACCTACCTCCTGTCCACCCCCATATTCTATTCTGTTCTATTTTGAACAGTGATTTGCTCTCCTTATGGCTCCCCTATTGGTTTGCACGTCTCCCACAAAACAATTCCTACCCAGAGCCGCTCTCCCCTCCTTCCTTTCTGCTGGCACAAATTGCAGTGGGAAAATATGTTGTTTGGCTTAAAAATTACAATGACAACAACAACAAAAAAAGTAGTCATCAGCTGAACAATATGAGCAATGTTTGGGTAAAAATACATTGCAATGGAGATGGGCAGCAGCAGTAGCATTCATTCCAGCACAGCCAGGAGAGCTGCACCCTCCCAGACACACAGGATGGGTGCGGGGGTCTGTTCTGGGGACATGCCACAAGAACGATCTCACCGCCCCAGGAGAGATTCCCCATCTCAGACTCCCAGGCTTGGATCAGTGCAACCGCCCACAAGCCTTATTTGATAGATGAACTATTTCTGAGCTCCCATCAATTCCACTTGGGTGTTGTCTCCACTATCCCAAGGCATTCTCAAGGCACTACAAAAGCCCTCTAACTGTGCAACCTGCTCGCAGCCAGCAAAGCCAGGCAGTGGTGGAAGTATCCCTCGGATCTCAGAAAAAAAGCTCTCAGATTTGCTGAGGTGTTTAGTCTTCAGACACAGCCCTGAGGATCCCAGAGGAGCAGCTTCTCCCCAAACCAGGCTCAAAGCTCATGGTGCCACTGGGTGACGGGAGAGCAGGACACTCCCACAGCTTGGGTTTATTAAAACAAACCACTGAAGTTTAAAGTCTGCAAGGGTGTCAGCTTCCCTGAGCCTCAAAGTCTTGGTGTCTGGCTTAAAGTTGCTTTTCCTGGAGCCACAACCATCCCTGCTCTCATCACACAACACCTGCACTCCTGCAGCTGCAGGAGGACAGCTGGCAAGGCAACAGCAGCTTCTATCAGAGCTTCCCACGCTAGGCATGGACTAAAACATATTTTTATAAAATATGTTTTTTTAAGAATCTTGTTTTCCCGTTCCTCTCTTTGATTTCTGGCTGTCAGAAGGCAAGGTATCGATCCCTCAATATTAACAGTGGCCACAATGTTCCCAGAGTTTCACACAGAGAAATAACTCCAGAGCATCTCAAGAGCTGCTCGACTGAGCACTTTGCAACAAGACAAACTCAATCAAGGATTAAATGGAAAAAGTTTGGGCGCAGTTAGAATCCAAGGTCAGTGGGGTTTTTTGCCTCCTGACCTGCATGGTCACGTGGAGGATGCAGCCACTCACCTCAGACACTGGCTCTTCTCAAGGACTCTCCTGCCCTTCCACTATTTCCAGTATTTTTCAAGTAATTTGCTTTTATCTAGGCACAGTGCAGGGGACTCTCCTGGGAACCACTGACATGGGCTCTAAAGGTCTAATACATCAGCACGTCCCTAACACATCACAGGAACACGCCAGTTTAATAATGTTATAATTGTTTCCTCCAAATCAACCCCCTGATATTCAGCAAGCTCATTTTGATGTCTCTGGATCAATATTTTAGAAATTTCTGTTCTACAAAGTATTTCAAGAAATTGACTTTCCGATCCTATTTTGGAACAAGCATAAATTTCATAATGCTGGAAGTTTTCCACATGGTGGAAACCCTGATTTCTCACCAGCTCTAAATAATGGGTGTTTGTTGCTTTCCGAAGCATGAAATAACTAACGGTGTTTGTTCTGAGACTGGGATGTGGACTGATTTTCAACAGTGCCACCCTGAAGGTACCGAGCTCCACAAAGCACAGAGCTTTAGTAGCATAAAATTAGGTAATTACACTGATGCTGATGTGATGACAGTGGGAGAGATTTGTACAACAGCTCCGCACGAACTCAGAGGAAAGCATATCTGGAGAGTGACATCCTGCCACAGAGCACGGGGAACATGGCAAAGGCAGGAGAAACGCTGGGAACTTCACCTCTCCGTGTGTTTCTCCAGCCACCAAACCTCCCTCGAGCAGGAGAGCCTGCCCCCTTTGGTCCCCTGATCTCCAGCAGCCTGTGCCAAGTGCCACGTGCAGCCACCGTGTCCAAGAAACACAGTGGAATGCTGGTAGCATCAGGACATATAGAGCTGTTTCATTTGAATACATATCTATAAATATATATCCATATATATACTTTCATTTAAATGTATCTATTTCGGTATATATGGATATATTAAAAAAAAAAATAAAATAAATCTAAAGCAAGGATGAAGGAGGATCTCCAAAAAGCTCTTTTACAAAGTGGGGTTCTCACACACAGCAACAGAGGGAGAGAGGAACCCAGGAACATTTTGAAAACAACCATCTATTGCAGTCGACTTTTTCTTTCTTCTCTTTCCTGGCCCTTTTTGTTGAATTTTAAAATAGAGGCTGTATACATTTTTTTAGCACAGCTATTAATACATAGCTATTAATACACAGCTATTAATACATTAATAGATTATTATATACATTAATAAATCTGTCACCATAAAAATAGATCTTTATACGCAAAAGTCTGATTTCAATTGCAAATTGGAGGGGGAGGGAAGCAAGAAGAAGAGATAAAGTTTTATTCAAGATGTCTCCTTTGAAGGAAACTGAACAAATGTACTTTCCTCCTTCATATATTCATGAGATGACTGCTTCCCTACCCCGTTCTCCACCACCCTCAGCTCCGGGCTCGGAGCCAGCACAGCCCTTATCTAGTACGAGGCAGGGGAAAAAAAGTCCTGATAGGATCAGAAGTTTTCAGTAGTTTAACAAATCTGGGAAAAAGTCTCCATTGGGTTCTAATAAAGCTTTAGGACCGTGACGGGAAAGGGGATGCCAGGAAAGCCTGGTGTGGGAGGGGATGGAGAACAGCATCCTACAGCGGGAACAGGGACTCCAGGGCACCCCAAAACCCTCCTGGACATGCACCCACTCTTTGCTTTTCACCTTTATCGCTAAGCTTTGCCATTCCCCCCATCAGCAGAGAGCAGGAGAGAACGTCTGCAGCTCCCATCCTCACTGCAGCTGGGTGGGCAGGAGGAACTGGCAGGACCCCCCTCCCACTGGGAAGGGACGGGCAGAGCCGGAGCCCACGGCAGCACCCACCCAGCACGGGCTGCCCTGACCCTTCATCCGCTCTCCAGTCACGGCGCTCAGTCACTTCCCCAGCTAATTGCCTCCACTCATGTGTGCAAACTCACCGTTTACCGGAAAATGTCACGGAATGTTAATTTCATTCGGAATGCGCTTCCATTTTTTTTATGATGGGAAATGAATAAGCATTGTATTAATAGCATAATTTCCAACTCCAACCGCAGTCGCGGCCCCGCGGATGGAGGCTGTGAGTTACTCATCGCCCTGCACTTTCCCTGCCTCTCCAGCTCCCTCCTTTCCCTCCCCCCACTTCTCCTGTTGGTAATTAAGGTAATGCAGTGTAATTATAAACATATTAGGAAAGATCAAACGCTGAAGATTCGCGGTCCGACAGTCCCGCCTCTGCCTCTTGCCTCTGCCGGGAGAGCACCCCCTGAAAGTTGATGGGTCCCTGCACTCCTGGGGCTGCTCCAGCTGCTCCTTCCCAGGAGCTGTTTCTGGCCAGGAAACCCTCAGCTCTTCCACGGGGCAAAGACTTTCTAGCACACCCCTCCCCTAACATGTGCAGGGCATTAATTTCTTTATCCCATTTGTCCTGCAAGGAAAAACATTTGGTGGTAGGGTGCTGCCCCGCCTCCCCCTGCCCCAGCACTGAGGAAGTCCAATCCAACAGAGATTCTATTTCCCATTTTCTCAGCTCTAATAAAAACCTTAACTTAAGGTTTTTTATGCAACATCGTAACATTTTTTTTCGCTTAGGCAGCGAGCAGAGAGGATGAGGGAAGATGGGCAGACCCTCGGTATCAGCTAATGCTCCTCAAGTTATCAAATAATTGAAAAGTTAAATAAGAACACTCTGGAGGAAGCTTCCCGAATTGGTGCTAATGGGCACACGGAACAGTCCAGGCTAATGTTGCGTGGAGGAGAGACACTGGCTCGAGAGCACAGCGCTGACCTGCAGCTCCCTCTGTCCACCACTCAGCTCCTGCAGCTCCGCAGAGCCAGAGGAGACACTGTCCCACAGAGCCAGCTGGGACAGGACTCACTGAGGGCAGGACAATGTCCCATCACCATCTCTCTGAGGAGCCACTGCTGGGGAACAAACCCGGAGGCAGCAGCACTTCCTGCACCCCAAAGGATGGGCATGGGCAGGACAGGGCTCCAGGAACAGCCACAGCTGGCCAATGTAGGTGGGAAATGTGGCACAGTGGCCCCTGTCCAGTCTCCACCACTACCCAACTCCATGCTCAGCAGCATGGTGCAGAACAAACTTTTTTAATTAGAAAATAACATTTCCTCTGCCCAGCGGACAAGGTGACATTTTTCACAGTACTGACAATGCTGTGCCACGTGCCAGGATGAACGAGGGAGTGATGCCAACACAGAGGAGAAGGACAAACTACCAAAATCTCTCAGTGTGGCCAGAAGCGTCAGCTCCAAAGAGACCAACAACCTCCTGCACATGGGTGAAGGCAGCAGGCAGGAGAGAATGAGCTGAGAGCTGGTTTGCTGGCTCAGGAGAAGACCTGTGAACACCCAGGATATCCAAACCAAACCTATTCCAAGCCACACAGGTAAAGAAGTGAGGCTGAGCGCTGCCACACTCACAGGACCCAGGGGGAGAGTCGCAGCAAACGCCGTAACTCAGCGGGGCTGTCAGAAAGGATTGATTTGAAGCACCTTGTTAATAAGTTTCCTCTCCCACTGGTCCTTCGGGGAGGTCAGTGCCTAATGATAAATGGGGCTGGAAGGTGCTGGCAGACCCAGTATGAGCACAGGTGCCCAGCCTCAATCCATCTTCCTTAGGAGCCAGCTGACAAAACCGTCTCGGTGCCCTGGCCAGGTAAAACACAACCCATGGGAAGAGGACACGCAAACAGAGTGAAGCATCAGTGCTACAGCTGCCCTCCCTGCTCCCTTCCCCATAAAACCCACAAGACTGGGATGGAATGACAGGGAAAAATCTCCACATGCCGACTAAAAGCCACAGTGGAGCCACAGTGCCAGAAAAAGCCAAGGGGGAAAAGAGCTGAGTCTTGTGGTCTAAGACAAACCCATCACTTGCTCAGGTGACAGGATCCAGAGCAGCCTCAGCTCTGAGCCCCACATCCCAAGGGCTGAGTCCTAAACAGCATATATATACTTCCAGTAGGAATGGGAAACACTTTGGTATTGTTCTTCTTCACCCCACATCTTCTTCTGATCAGTCTGACTTCATAAAACTGTGGCAAGTTTTGACTCCATGCTGATACCACGGAAGCCACATCCCTGGAAGTGTCCAAGGCCAGGTTGGACAGAGCATGGAGCAACCTGGTTTAGTGGAAGATGTCCCTGCCCATGGCAGGGGGTTAGAACCAGATGGTCTTGGAGGTTCTTTTCAACCCAAAACAATCCCAGGATTCTGTGACAGCCCCAGTGAGAGCTGAAGCTCTCCCAGGTCCTCTGCTTTGCAAACCAGATGCAACCCAGCCAAGAAACACAGGAGAGGCAAGGACACTTGAGATCCCCCAAGGCAAGTAAACAACCATCATATAATGTTTTTTTATATCTTCCATCAGGGAAGAAAAAAAAAATCATCTTGAAGCTAATCCTGGTCAACAACTGTCCCACAGCCCAACTATGCCTTTAAATAATGTAGGGCTTTATCAAACATTCATAGAGATGCACAAAGTGATGAACAATGTGTGCCTGGCATTTATATAAATATAGTTCCTGATGGCTTATTTTCCTTGGACAGCCAACACTTCACAGCTCATCTTCTGTGAGCTTGTGAATTTGCCTGGATAGAAAACACTTTGGGCACCTGGGGAATCAGGACTACTGCACATGAAACTGCCATGACATCCCCACTGGGCATCTGCAGCCCCACAGAACTCCACAAAAATCTTCATTGAAGAGCTACTGCTGACTTGAGGAGCCAGAAGTCACCCAGCTGAGGCTGGAAGAGGGGGCAACCAAGGGTATTTCTTCAACTTGGGATGTTCTGGAGTGACAGGGTGAGACCAGTCCAAGCCCTGCAAACCAGCAGGACTTCACAAATCCAGCATGTCTTCAGGATGTTCAGCAAAATGCTGGCATGAGAAACCACCCTGTTTCTGTTCCAGTCCCTATGGCACCACTCAATGCTGCTTTTCCAGCTGTTTCTTCCCTCCTCTGTCTTATGAAATTAATGAGCAGGTTGTAGCAAGGAGAGGGGAGAAAAATAATAAAATTTAGCAGGAGCTCACCCTACCAGCCTCTTCTCCACAGCAACAGTTACCATGGGCCAGGAAGAGCCCTGGCTGACCCAAGGTGTTTAAACCTTAATTAGTCATTTATCATGGGCCATAAAACCAGAGGAAACCCCCAGACCTCAGGAGCTTCCCTGTCCCTTCTGAGCCATTCTCAGAGGCAGGAGGATGTTGGATGTGGCTCTTGTGGGAGAAACGACCTGAGTGTGCTCCCACACATCTGTGATGCTGCCTGGATCCACCTCGATGGAAGGCAGGGGGACTGTGTCCCACAGCACCACCATTCCCCTCTGGGGATGACAGATTTGGGATCCATTTCAACAGGATGATCAAAACAAACTTTAAACTCCAGCTTGGCACCTCTCCATTGAGATCTCCAAAGGCAGCTAATATATTAATATATTAATATATTAATATATTAATTATGACCGTGTTTATCTCTGCAAAGCACAGATTTTCCCTGGCAGGTCAGGACATTTTCAAATCCACACTGAAGCCTGAGCTGGCATCACCACAGAACCAAAGGCCCAATGGAAAGTCTGGAGTAACCTCTGTAACTGGGGCCCTCATTCCCTACATTAATGCATTCAATTCAGTTACAATTGAACATGCTGGACTTGCAAACAGCTTAAACATCTCTATTAACTAGAGATACTACCTAAGAATATCTCGAAGTGCTTCCATGAATTAGGAGATAATTCATACCCTGTCGACTCCCCACCTTTTTTTTTTTCTTTTTTTTTTTTTTCCATTTCTTTAAAGCTGAAAGTTGAAGCTGTTTTCTTTTCAGACAGGACTAGAAGACTGCAAAAAACCACTTTTCACTGGCAGGCTATGAGAATATACATTTTCAAAGGTCCCTATAAATTACAGAAGGAGTTGGCTGGGATTAGAGCTGGGAAAAGCTGATCACGTACAAAGAGGGTCATGATCCCATCAGGTCACTGGGAAGAAGAGCCCCAAGACACATCAGATGCCGGCCTGACGCACTGCCCCATTTTAGCCTCCAGCCCCAGCAAACGTTAAGCTCTCGCTTTATTTATTAAAGGCTCAGAAAGCCTCTGGTTAATGCTGGGAATCGGGGTGGAACTGCATCTCCCTGCCCGAGCCAGCGGCAGGCGGCGGCTCCAGCCCCAGCACGGGCACCAGGAGTGCACACCTTGGCACAGCCATGAGCCCAGCCAGGCACCAGTGCCCCCTCAGGGACACCAGGCTGTTACCTCAGGGACGTCATCTTCAGACCAGACAGCTGATTCCTGCTGCCTGCATGCTCTCCCTTCTGCTCTCCCTTCTGCAGTGTGGAGAGCAGCACCATCACCTGCCCATTGTGAGGGCGTTGCCCCCAACTCACACCCATCTCTAAATCTCATCTCCAAGACACTGCAGAGCTCAGTTATTTCCAATGAATGGCAGCTCTAGGGAACAGCTTAACTACCTGCCCTCCTCTTGCACAGCTCAGCCCCCAAAATGTCCCTTTCCAAGCCCCAGCATCCTGCCCTTCAGCCTGAGCACTGCCTTACCTCTCCCCAGAGCTGTCTCCACTGGAAGGAAAAACAATATTGAGGCGTAGCTACCAGAACAACTACTCCAGTGCTGATGGGGGGCATAGAAAACTCTCTTGCCATCATCAGGATCCTTCCCCTGCTTTTTGCTGTAACCTCAAAGTCATGTGTCTCCCCTGCCTCATTCCCTCTCCTGCAGTTCCTCTGGACTGCATCACCCAGAGCAGTTTGGCTGGGAGGCTGGGGGGACCACAAGCCCTGACATCAGCAGTTCTCAATATTTCCTTATGCTGCCCTGCCTCCTGCCTGGCTTGGCTCCCTCTCCAACCCCCAGATGAGGACTGGACCATGAAATTACATGGCCAGGGTTACCAGAGCAGCTGGTAGCAGAGTGGAGCGGGATCCACACCCCCAGGTGCACTCTAGGAGCCACATCATCTTTCAGGAATGCTCAAAAGCATCTCACTACCACTACTGAGAAAACCATGCATGGATTAAGTAAGAGAAACTTCAGAGGTTTACCTGAGCCAACACAGCAGGGGAAAAGTGAGTCCAGGAGAGGAATTCAAGATGAGTGCACAACCACACCTTTGATATCCTGTGGTATTAATCATTGGAACCATCAGTAATAAGTGCTGGCTTCTGTCTAGACTTGGAGGCCATACCCAGACTGCAGAGCCTGTGAAGCCAGCACAAAGACCTGCTTGAAATGTTCTTTTTTCGAACATGAAAGACACTGAGAAATAAAGATGGGTCCTTTGTTGCAGGAGTGGAATTGCAGATAGTTGATTTTTCAAGTCTGATTTCTCCTCAGTTTTCACCAGGTAGAAGTTTTATTTCTCACTGATCCTTAGGAGATTTGGTTTGGCAAAATCTTTCAGAGGAACTTGGGGGCAATCCCATGCTGAGGTTGCTGGACTTTACCTTCGTTTGCCAGCTCCATCCGTGTGTATCCAGTGCACCCCAGATAGGGACACAACAGTGCCACCTGCAACGGGCTGGGGCCCAAAGTCCCTCAGACAGGACTTGGTGGACAAAAGCAAAGGGCTCCTGCTGCTGTAGGATGAAGCTGTGTCAGCGAGGATGAGAGCTGTGTATATTAAAAGAGAAGAGTAAGTGAGGAATTCCCAAAGGGATGGAGCATGAGGCCATCTGCTTGAGAAAAGCAGGAGAGCAGAACTCGCGAGGAGCATGGACTGGAAACGCCACAGGGAAGTGAGGACAAAGGTGGTGAGGAAGTGGTGACACCTACACAAATTCTCCCGAATTCCCATAATCACTGAACCTCATGTGCACACTGGGGCTGAGTTCAGAGAGGGAGGGTCTCCCCAGAAGAGCCCAAGATCCCAGAAACTGCACCCCACACCAGCAGAGCCCACTTGGCACCATGCACACCCACTGAGCACATTAAACCTTAGAGACCTTTTAATTGCCAGAGAGAACCCAAACCCACGAGGAGACAGAGTAGCCCCCTCTCCATCCCAGCTCAGGAGATCCTTCTGGATAATTAGGACAGCCTGGCTATCACCTCCTGCCTTGCTCCATTTCATTTTATTATTATTATTTAATAAAAAAAAATTTAAAAAAAGAAAGGGGGGAAAAATAATATTCTACTTTTATTTTTAAACTGCCTTGGATTTTTCTTCTGTCTAAATTCATCTGGGCTCTATGCAATGTCACCAGGTCAGCTTGTGCTCCTGCTGCAATTCTAATTTTGTCAGCTTTACATTTTTTTAGGCAGTTGGGAGATTTTTCTTCTTTGCTCCTTTTTTTCTTTCCCCCAAGTCAAAAATGATTTTGCATAACAGTAATAACGTTAATGGCCCTGCACAGCACATCCAGATTACAACTGCAGCTAGGGAGAAATAAACATCTCATCTTTGCCCCGCTGTTTATCTCCCCACAGCAGAGCCCGGTATCAGGTCAGAACCTGTAATTTCATTAACTTTATCACTCAGACACGCTTGTTGCTAGATGTCATTATTCAGCACATCACTCCTGTGTTTTGTTTGTGCTGGGATTCACTTCAGATGCTCTGGCACCACACGGGAGCATCCCTCCCATCCACATCGCTGCCTGAGCTGGGGAGGAAAGTTTGGCTCGCTGAGCCGTGATCTGCAAAACATTTGTGCTGCTCAGGCCTCCTGGGCAGGGACTGAAAGGAGCACAGCCATCCACAGCAATTCCCTGCCTGATTCCCTCATCAGATACATCCAGGAGTGGTGAATAAAGAAAGCCCACAGTCTTCCTTCACGGGAAGAAGAAGTGACCCAACAGACACCAAGCGTGGGGTGGGCAGATCCCCAGCGGTGGGAATTGCACAACCCAGAGCCTGCAAATCAATCAGTGCCCAGCTCAGGGGGGAGGCTGCAGCACAGGCAGGTGGAGGGTGAGCAGAACTGCTCCATCTCCATTGGATTTGCCATCCCTGGTAATTAATGCCGGGAAGTGACACTTGAAAGGGCCTCTGCTGACAGCCCCTGCGACGATACCGTTTGGAGCTCGCTGACAAGTCCCAGCTGATGTCTTATCACAAGGCAGCACAGCAGGAGCAGCCAGGAGAGCTTTTCCCATGGGAGCTGCGCACACCCTGGGATGCAAGCACAGCTCCACACGCATTTCCAGTGACCACAATGAAACCTGGCAGTGCCAGCGGGCACCAGGGAAAGCTGATCTCATTGTGGCACTACAACCACGCTGCAGCTGGGTGTCCCTTAATACATTCACCTTCAATCCAGAGGCAAAGCCATGCCCCAGCAGAACTGGCTTCCAGTCCTTGGGGATCTCCAGGTGCCTGGTGTCTGCTCTAGCTGCAGCTTCTCCACCTCACATGCTCCATCCCCACAGGAATCCAGCTGTGACTGCTGCTCGTGTGCAGGCCAAAGCACCTGGGAGCAGCATGTCTGAATCCCCACGCTTCCCCTGTGTGTGCCACCAGGTCAGAGTGGAAAGCCCACAGCACACGTTTTTATCTGCAGTCTAGAAACCCTAGATCTGAACTGCAGCCACCTCATCCTGAGCAATCCAGGCTCTAAACAGCTTCAGCAGAGAGGAGTAAGTCACACAAACCATAGCATGGCTCCCTGAGCAGAACCTCATCCAAGAGGGAAAACTGCCCATCTGGGAGGAAACATACGGTAAACTGGCACAGTCTGGAAGGATCTGACTAGGCAAGGCACAAACCTGACTCAATCCAAGGCACAAAGCCTGACAGCATCAAAAGCAGAGCTGGTGGGAACATCTGGGAACTTCTCTCCCAGCCCAGGCATCCTACAGGCAGCTTCCAGCTTGGGGCAGGGGGTTCAATCTGTGTAAGTTTGCTATTGCCAGTTCCTGAAGCTCTTGGATAGTTTAATATTCTGCTCTAAATCTTGTTTGCTATTTTGTTTTGAAGAGCACTGAAATGCAGTTACTGCTGTCTTCCCCACTCACACAACTCTAAATAATTTATAGAAAATCAAAACAAAGAAGAGAATAGGAAAGAAGAAAAGAGGTAGCCCGGTTATGATGTATGAAGGCTTTCATTTGTTCAGTCTCACTGAGCAGAAGGTTGAGGAAACATCTTTTAACCCCATGGGCTGGTAATAGCTAGACACACCCCAAGAGATGCCTACAGGGATGCTCAGAGCAGCTCTCGAGGATGACAGATTGACCCCTGGGCATCTCCAAGTCTGTTTGAGCAACAATGCCCATCACACCATCACAACCTTGTCTAAAAGGGGAAAGAGGAAAGAGCATTTTAAGGGTGGAAGAAAAAAAACAAAACCTCTGCCACCACTTATGAGCATCACAAGGGCAGGGAGCTGTTTTCCAGGCACCCTGCATCACCTAGCCTATCCCTGGCTCCTCCATGGAGCCAGGAAAAGTTCCTGTCCCCATCCCTGCCACTGTGGCTGTTGAGTCTGTCTGGGAAGCCCACACCAGAAAGGAAGGATGGTTCAGCAGCACCCAAGATCCCTTCCCTGCACAGAACAGGCTGGCACATCCCTTCCTTGCTCCTGCTGGAGTCACTCACAGCACTAATGTGCTTTGCTTTTGTTTATTCAAATGCATTTTACTGTGCATTGCAGGTGAACAATATTAAATGGCTCATAATAACATTTCAATAAGCAGAAGTGGGTGTAGCAGCTTCTGAGAGACAGACTTTAGAAATGCAAGCAATCAAGCGCGCATTAACCGAAATACCCTGGGGAACGCAGGAGAGGAGCAGAGGAGGGGGAGAGAAAAGCCACAAACCTTTCTTCTCGTAGTCAGGTTTCTCCTCCCCGCCCCGACCCAGGCTCTCCAGCGTCCTCGTCACCTGGCTGCCAAACTCATCCTCCCTGGTGCTGGGCTCTGCCCGCCGCGGGGTCTCCTCCTCCTCCTCGTCCTCGTAGTCGTCCAGGATGGGGGTCTCGCGGATGGGCACCCCGATGACCGAGTTGTGGGCCTGCAGGCGCGAGTTGCGGAAGCTCTCGCGGGCCTGGGGGCCCAGCAGCACCGAGGGGATGTAGTGGATCTCGTGGGTGGCCTCGGTGCTGGCGCTCTTCTGCGGGATGCGGCGGCGCTTGTGCCAGCGGCGCTGGGCGTACAGGGCCACCATGAACACCAGCAGCAGCAGGAGCAGCGCAATCAGCCCGCCCTGCAGAGAGAGCAAAGGGCACGGTCAGCGTGCAGGGATGCTGCAGTGCCCAGAGAATCACACCATGATGGGTGGTTGAGACCTTAAAGCCCATCTCATTCCAGCCCCTGCCACTGGCGCCTTCCACTGGAGCAAGGTTGCTTCACAGCCCACGCGAACTCAAAACGCTTCCAGGGGTGGGGCACCCCTCCATCAGCACCCCCAAACCACACACAGGTGGATCCATGGAGCAGCCACCCATCCGGTGTGAGGTCGGGGACAGGTAGATGAGGATGGCAGAGGTGCCATCCAGCTGGGAACAGCACAGTGACACCCCCAGCTCGACTGTGACCATTCTCCAGTCAGGAGTTCTTTCCACCTCACTCCTTGGGACCCCCTGGCCCCTACGCATGGGGAGAAGAGGAATAGGAATGATCACATCTCACCACTTAGGAGATAAAACCTCATTAAAACAACCCAACCATCACCCAGGAGCAATAAAGCCTTAGCAGAGACAAACATTTCCCAGAAATGATGGTGCGACAAATGGCACCTCCAAGGTCATGCTCCCAAGCCACGGTTACCCCAGCTCCAACAGTTCTGGTCTGATTTCAATGTGGCTTCAAGATCATCTACAGAGCTGGGGCACAGCACAACATATTCCAGACCCAGATCTTCTCTACTGAGCTCTTGTCTTCCCCCTCCTCCAAATTTTGTACAATACAGCTCTCAACAATGTTAACATTAAAAATAAAAATATTTAGAAAAAAAAAACCAAAAACAAAACAAAACAAGAAACACAAAATAAAATATAATAATAATAATAAGAATAATAATAATAGTAGTAGTGAAGTTCCAAATATCTATATGTACATGGAATTAGCACATCCTCTCAAGGGAACCTGGCTAGGGAGTACCAAAGGGAGCCAGCCCTGCCTCTGGCTGTTCTGGAAGTTAAATTCATCCCTACACACACAAGAGCTGTGCCTGTGTCGGCTCCAAGCCTCTTAATCTCTGCAGCATCAGAGCAATTTTATCCCGTGGCAGACAAGCAAGGCAGGGCATGTAAATCAGGAGCAGCACGAGCGACCTGGGCTTTGCAGCATGACAGGAACAGCCAGGGCAGGGCAGGCGCTCCTTGGGCACCTGGGATGCCACAGCCCAGAGCTGCACCGAGCTCTACAGCAAAGCGAAGGCGTGAAAATAATCCCCGTGCATTCCATACAAAGCACCAGGCTGCACCTGGAGTACGGCTCTGACTCCTGAACAGCTGTAAGGAGGTGGCACTAGAAAGTGCAGCTCACAGCATGAATTGCTTTGGGAGAGGCCTTGGGGGCTGGAGCAGAGGAGAGACATTTCCCTGCACCACAACCTGCCACAGGAGGGGCCCAGCCCAGAATCCCCCTCATCAGGATCCCCTGCTCTCCCCCAAAATGTTCCTAACAGATGCAGAACTCGGGGGGGTCAGGACACTGCTCAGCTCGAGTTCCCCAGTTTGCGTGGTGTGCACCCCCAGAAGTGCTTCACTGTCCAGGAGATGCTCAGGGATCCCTGCATGGCAGAGGAGTAGGCTTGGTGAGCTGCCCAGGTTTATGCCCTGCAGTACCAGGGCACTCCAAAGACCAGAGGGATGAAGACCACCATGACCTTCCACGCTCAGAAACAAGAACACCTCAGCCTGGGAGAGCAGACATGAATTTCCTTGGATTTGCAGAGTACCTGATGCATGGAGACCTCAGAGCATCACAGGAGCTCCCTGCCTGAGCCACCCATATCCACTGGCACTCCCTCAGAAACACAGTTTGCAGGAGAGAAACCATGGCACCCCAGAAGGGAGGCCAGCCCAGGTGACAAGGACACAGCAGGACCTCAAACTTCAGCACAACAAACCCCAGTGCAAAACCAGGTCTGGCTCATGTGCCAGCATCCTTGCAGCAAAGAGAGGCTTCTCATGGTCCAGAAAGGCTTCAGAACAACACTCCTGGATGTGATTGCTGGGAAAAAAAATCTTCTCCAAGGCCTTCACCACCGAATCCCTGAGCTGCCCAGCTGGATATCATCACACCTTTGTGCACTCTGCTGGTGGAAAGGAGCTGCAGGGCAGAGCACTCTGCACCCATGGGCACACAGGCACTCATTCTTCGTGGAAAAAACAAAACCAGAGACCTCCCAGATGCTCAGAAAAGGTCAGAGTGACTGAAAAAAAAAAGCCTTGCAGGATGAGCAGCTGTGCCAGCTGGACCCAAGGAAGGGTTTCAGGCACCCATGGCAGGCCTAAAACTGTGGATTTTCCTGGCTGGGCTCACCTTATATCTGCCCCTATGAAACGTCCTGGAGAAAATAAACCTGTTGGCATATTAAATAAAGATCTCTTTGCTTGGGAGAACCTACAAGAAGGCATAAAGGCACAGAGGTTACCGGTGTGCCCTCTGACTCAAGAATGACAGGGCTGGCTCAAGGAAGCCAAGGGCTCCCAGCCCAGCTGCAACTCCCACATCCTTTGGGGGTGAGCCAGAGATCTCTGCTCTGCCACTTCCTGGGAAAGGCTGGAGGTGCCCGTGCCAGCCCCTTGGGTGAGCACCACGGGCTCATCATAGGAGGCTCAATTCCAACATCCTCCTTTCGTCCCTGACCCCACGCTGGCAGCTGCTTGCTTAACCATGCCACACATGCTGGGAGAGCTTCCTGGGGAAAAAGGGAGGGGGAAAAAAAAAAAAAAAAAAAAAGACCCAAATTTAGGAGGCGTTCAAGCCAGCCTCATTTTAATCTATTTTTCGTGTTAAATTATCCAACTGAGGGAGCGGGAGAGAGAAAGGGGAAAGAAGGGATAATATGAGAAATGTTTTATTTGACAACGTGTCATTCGGAAACTGATTATTTCTGTCTCCGAGCTTTTTAATATTCCCAAACAATGGCCGAGCCGCGCGGGGATTTGGTATTCTAAGGCTGGATTTATAATACTCTGTTCTGCAGTGATAAGAACACGGGCCTTTAATCCTCTGAGCTGTGAACATGCATATTCTCCCACGTAATGTCCTTCCTGCCATGCTCCCGCTGCCCTGGGCCGGCCGAGCAGGAGCCATCAGCTCCAGAGCACTGCCAAGACCCACGGGAGAGGAGAAGCAATGGGAGAAGGAAGGATGGAGGGAACAACCCACACGTGGAAAGAACTGCAGGGCTTGTGGCACCAGAGCAAAGCTCAGCTGAAGCTGGAGAGCAGCAAGGCTGGGACTTACTTGAAGCCCAGAAGGCAAATCAGCGGGAGAGGCTACCCTGAAGCCCAAGAGATTGGACCCTCACATAAATGATGAAGGCTGTCAAGCTGTTGGATTGGAGGGCCAACACTCTGTAGGAATTTCTGAGATGCTGAACAATTTCTGGGCACCACGAGGACACACCACTGCTTTGAATACCACCCCCACCCTTGCCCTACCAAGCCACCGAAAGACAGGGGGGTCCCACTGCTCCTCTGGAGTCAGTCAACTTCCTTGCAATAGCCTGTGACCTTTCCAACTCTGCTCCCCACAGTGGTGGGATGTGGCGTGATCCCTTGCAGGAATCCTCCATCCCTGCAGCCTTGCAGTCACAAAGTGACAGAGCCCAGCTGTTCAGAAATCGAGCCCTGACAGTCTTCCAGCCTCCACACCAAAAGGGCTGGAGGCACAGAGGAAAATCCCAGGCTGGAGGGGACAGTTTGGGCTGGTCAGAGGGGATAGTTTGGGCTGGTCAGACCTGACACCACAGCATCCCTTGTGTGGGTCTAAGCAAACCCAGTGCTAAACACCACAGCACTCAAGTCTCTGCTGACCTGGGCCCCTTCCTCCCAACATGAATGCAAGTTTTTGTCCTCAGGCAGGAATATCCCTCTTTCTTTCCTAACCTGAAGCCATTTATTGTCCAACATTGCGTGGGCAAAGAGCCCCATGGCTACTGAGCTGCTGCTGGACAGAGCAGGGCTCTCACAGCCCCGGACACCTCTCCAAGGACAGTCCCCAGGACAGTCCAAGGATGCCCCATCCCTTCCTGGGCTGAACGAGCCCCCAGTGCTGGAGCATCACATCCCTCCCCTGCATCATCCCAGCAGCTGAATTCAGGTGAGCAATCAGGTACCAGCAATAACCACACAACCCTCGGGGCTCTTTACAATGTGTACTTTTCCTTTCTTTCCTTTTTGCCTGTAAAGGTAATTAAACACTAGGACAATTTACCAAGGGGTGTAGTGGATTATCCATCACTGTCAATTTCTTCTTTTTTTTTTTTTTTTTAATCAAGCCTAGATGCTTTTTGAAAAGTCATACTTTATTTCAAATGAGCAATAGAGGCTTCAGGGCATTCTTGGAACCTGTGCAGCTCTGAGGGCACAGTAGATTATCCCATGGTCCTTTCTTCAATTCCGTTCACCCCAATTTTGTCTTTCCCACAGCTCAGCTCCACAGCATCTCACCTCTCATCTGGGGCACCTCATCCCCTCCCAGGCAGCCCAGACACACAAAGCACCACCAGACCCTGGATGCAAAGAGAGGTCAGACAGAGCCCATCCCCACCCACAACTCACAGCCACCCCTGCCAGCCCAACCCCTACGTGCTGCGGGGCCAGGGATGGGCCCATGATGCGTGAGCACCAGGCAGGGAAACTGAGGCAGAGCGTGGGGATGGGACCAAGGACAGACAGCAAGCCAGCAGGAAGGCTAGAAGGGAAGAGACAAACACCAGGGTGAAAATACATACATATATGTACTCCAAAGAGATCTGGATCCAGTCCCGATTGCCAGAGTACTCAACCCCACCTCTCCCTATAAGAGACAATGATGATATGCAGGACAAATTTCCTAATTTTTTTTTTTTAATCTCCTAAAAAAATACCATTTGTTTCCTGCACATTTCAAATCCTTATTCAAACACAGCTTCACCAAGGTGCCTAACCACACACTCAATGTTAAAAATGTGTTTAATTCCCATTACAGTCCATGAGCCTACAGCACACGCCTCAGAGCTTTGCTGAGCAGGGGCAGCTCCTCGAATTGCAGCCCAAAAAGAACTGCATGACATCTCTTTTTTCCTTTCTTTCCGCAGCTCACCACGTCACTGAGCTATGACTGGGGCACTGTCTTCTGGGGGTGTTGTTATCACAACTGTGTCACCTGCCCGGAGGTGACAGCGCCTCTGTCCCACCTTGTCTGAGCAGGTGCAAAGAGCACAGGATGTGGCCCAGGGGTTTAAGAGGAAGGGTTCTCACAGGATGGCTCCATCCAGATCCTCTTACCATGCTGTACATCCACGCACAGGGCATAAATTTCATAGTATATACAGCCCCGTAAAGTACAACACACACACAAGCAATGAGAGTTACAGTTGCTGTGGGAACCATAACTTTAAAATCTCTGACTCTTCCATGTTTAAAAAAAAACAAAAAAAAAAACAAAAAAAAAACCGAAAGAAAAAAAAAGAAAAAAAACCCAACCAAAAAAAAAAAAAAAAAAAAAAAAACCAAAAAAAAGTCAGACAGGTCTTTTTTTTTTTTTTCTTTCTTTCTTTTTTTTTTTAAAGTCACACTCAGTTCTGTTTTGCTGTTTCATCCAAGAAGGGAAACAAAAGAAGGAGTGAACCTGCCAATCAGCCTTTCTGTGCTGCTCAGACATGCAATGTGATGTTCCAGTAAATGTTTATTTGAAAGGTCTCCCAGGCACCGGCTGTGTGCAAGCACCAAAACACACAACCCTCAATCACAGCCAACATGCCTGCATGTCCTGAACTGCACATCTCGCTAGGATAACAATTCAAAATGACTCCTAATCCATTTTTATTATGTAAAAAAAGGCATTTATTTGCAGCGAGCTGAAAGAGGAGGGCTGGAGGTGATTTTATTAAGTACCTGATTGCTGGCTCTTTTTAAAGCTGGGGCACAGATTGCATAAATTGTGATTTTAATGCGCGCTAAACAGTTCACCTAAACGGGCTGACCTGCTAACCCAGAGCCTGCCCTCAGAGAGGGAAGATTTTAAAATTCATAAGCTCTCCTGCGCTTGCGCTCATGTTTTCCTAATGTGGGCAGCCTGGGAGCACAAAGCTGAGACAAAAAACAAAAGCTTTTCCTTCTCCCTGAGGAGTCTGAGTTACAGAGCCCCATCCCTGCTCCACGCTAAGCCAACAGAGACTCCTGCACGTGTTCATCCCATTCAGCTCATTCCCACCCCACTCCTGAACGGTGTGGCATCCATATCGCAAAGAGGAGGGAAAATTCACTTGAATTAAGGAAAAACAACCTGGTTTTTAAATAAAAGAGGCCACCTCATCCACAGTAAGCCTCTCCCAGTGCAGGTGAGGTTTCACCAGCCAGCACAAGCACATGCTGCAGGCTGAGGGTGCCGAGGGCTGTGGAAACCCCAAAAGCACCTCCCAGTGAAACACGGGGCTAAAGGAAAGTCCTCAGGGCCACCCCGACACAATGTCCCTCCCTGCACCATCCTCAGCACAGAGCCCAAACCCTGCTTTGTGGGAGTATCCCGCTGCTTCAGGGTCAGAACTGAGATGCAGGAGATGGGTTTTTCATGTTCAGACTTAGATGTTTATTCTTCTTATCAGTGCATCAAGGGAGTGAGCTCTCAGCACCTCAGCTTCTGGGTAGAAATGGTGATGATAGCTTCTAACTACAAGGGCTTTTAAGAGTAAACCTAACCAATGAATAATTGCCAGCTGGATCATTTTTACTTGTAACCCAATAACCAGACAGCTGTGACCCACAGTGCAGCATTGTGCACCCAATCACACAATACCACCCAAACTCATGGAGAAGGAGGAAGAACAAGATGAAGAAAAAGCCAACACTGAAAAACCTCCATCTCATTCCATACATCATTATACCCTAAAATGTAAAGCTGTGAGTGTTCACCCTGTGACGTTACACACTCCTATCCAAACTCCACACCCACAATCCCAGTTCTATCACTCAGTTTTGGAAGCTTTCTCCGTGGCCTCGGGTCCAAAGCAGTGTCTGCTGAGGGTCTGCACCTGTCAGCACAGAAAGCCCAAATTCCTCTGTGCCCAGGGTTCCAACACTGCTTGTCCACGGGAACCCAGCTCAGGAGCACCCCAATGCCACAGCCACATCCCAACAAAGGCAACTCCTGCCAGGGAAAGGCGAGTGGGAATCCACCCAAACTGACTGTGCGGCCCCAAAACCTTCCCAGCTGAGAGCACAAAGCAACGGAGCCCTCCAAGGCTCAGTTTAAGCCTGGTTCCACCAAATTCACCAGGAACACCTCCAGGGATGGAAGGCACTTGCCACGGGACCTCCCAAAGCTACAGCCACCACAGGATCCCTGACCTACCCAACCCCTTCCAAACAAAGGTTTAGCAAATGCTAAAGCAAGGTCTCAAATTAGGAGGATTATTACAATATCCGCCAGCGCAGCATTTGCTAGCAAGTAATGAAATATAATTAAAAGTAAAGAACACTTGTCAAATAAATGACAAACACGTACTTCTGTTGCAAAAGTACCTTTGCTTGTTTTTTTAATAATTGTGTTTATCCGCTTCCTCACTAATTTGCAAAAAATGCAGTTAATTCTCAGTGGATCTCACAACCATTAGTGCAAATTAATGCTGTTCCCACTGTATATTCTGCATATATTAGAAAAAAGATTAATCTAATAAGAGATGCACATCTCCGGGTGAGGGAAAACGAACACGATTCACATCTTGCCTCCAGCTCCCGAGCCCCAGAGAGGCACAGGGTACAACACCCGTTCTGCTCAATTAAACCAGCCCAATTTGGGGCTGCCAGACCTTGGCCACTTCTCCAGAAAACATGGAAGAGGTGCAAAAAATCACCACAACCACAGGGACTTCTTAGGGAGTCAGATACCTCCAAACCCCGTTGATGGACCAGGTCTCCTCTGGTTGTGCTGCTGCTCTACCCACAGTGAAGATGGGAGAGAGAGAGTAGAAAAGGGGTTTGGCATTTATTTATGGACTTCTCAAAGAATTTTTGGAGTAAGGAGATGATGGGAAGTTGCTATTGTGCACACAGCCATGAAGGAAAATAGCTTGTTTTGTTGGCTGTGGGTTTGTGGGTGGTGAGGGTTTTTGGGGTTTTTTTTTCTTGGTTTGGTTTTTTTTTTAACAATTCAGCGTATTGTGTAAAAAAAGAAAAAAACAAAAACAAAAAAACCTAAACAAAAACCACTCACAAAAAAACAAACCCTGCCTTACCATATTTAAAGTGCAAACATTTCTGCATAATGAACATCAACAGCTGAAAGAGCACAAACCACAGCTTTCCAGAAGGAGAGGGAAGGTACTCAAACACAGTATCAGGATTAAAGCCTCCGTGCATGTGCCCACATGGCTCTGGCTATCTGAAGGTACCTGGGAATTCTGGCATCATAAGTCACTTTACAGGAGTTACACACCACAGCCCTCCACACCCTGAGAAAAGCCTCCACTGGAACCTCAGGCATCACACACCAGAGGGGGGAAAAAAAGGAAAAAAAAAATCCTAAATTTAATCAATTTTTATTTATGATTTGATAAGAAATTTGAAAATTGTGCTTTCCTCTGCATAACACAGAGCAGAGAGATCCAAGACTTTGATTTAAAGGAAAGATCCGAGCCCTCAGGAACCCCACAAGGCTTCTCTCCCACACCACCACGGCTATTCCCAGCAGGCTCTTAAGAGCCCAGCTAAATACAGCACTTAACCACACACTTAACTCCCATTAATATCCCTTGAACCTTGCACACAGATAAAATTTATCCAGTGTTTCAGGGCTTTTTCACCTCGCAGAGCTTTTTTCCTCTCCTGGCAGGAACTGAGAGTTCCCTCACCCAGCTCCCCATGCGATGGGCTCAGCACAGGGGAGAGACAAACCCACAGGGAGAGGTTTTCCTGCTGTGCAGCTTCCACGTGAGTCCACAGAAACCTTTCTGTTCTGCAGCAAATACTGATGAAGCTTCTCCTTTTTTCACCCAGCCCTCTTGCTGTATCAATTGGGAATATAAAAGTATGGGAATGCACTAATTTTTTGTTTTTGTTTTGTTTGTGTGTGGTTTTTGTTTAGGGTTTTATTGGGTTTTTTTCGTGGGTTTTTTTTATTGTTTGCTTTTGGGTTTTTTTGCTGGTGGTGGTGGGTTTTTTTTATTGTTTGCTTTTGGGTTTTTTTGCTGGTGGTGGTGGGTTTTTTTTATTGTTTGCTTTTGGGTTTTTTTGCTGGTGGTGGTGGGGTTTTTTTTGTTTGTTTTTTCTTGTTATTTGAAGGGGAGGAGACCAGCAAACTCTTTCCTAGAAGAAGGAGGGGCAGGACACTCTGCCACTGGGCTGAGAAGGGAAAAATTTGAATTTGCACCTCCCAAAGGACCCTTTGAACCCCAGCCCTGAAGAGCTCTGTACATCCTGGGGACAGTCCCCATTCCCAACCTTCTGAAATTCAAGTTTTTTGTTTGTGGGTTTTTTTGTTTTGTTTTCCTGTATGGGTGCAGGACAACAAAACCAACGGGAGGAAAGCAGAGGTGGCAGCATGGCAGTGCTACCACCTGGGTGCCACCACAATGACCTGCCAAGCTCCCTGGCATGCTGCAAGGGGCTGAGACCATCTGAGCCTCCAACTCTCCATCCCAGCTGGAGGCAGAGGGTTTGGAGTGTACCTGAGCGGGATGCATGGATGGAGAAACGGGAGCTGCTTCACAGATGGAGCAAGGATTGCAAGGCACTGCTGTTACAGCTGCTTCACCCAGCTCAGCTGCAGCACACCACGAGCGTGGTGCTGGAAAGGCTGCAGTCCCCCCTCCCCAGCCAGCAGCAGCTGAGAAAGTGCCTGTTCGGAAGTGGAAAAGGATTCATTTCAATTAAACGTGCCTGGTGCTCCAATCGAAACCAATTAATTCTCCCCATCTGAAAGCTGATTAGCTGGGCTATCTGGATAAATGGATAATAACAGGCTAATAACCCCCTCCCCGTGCACACACGGGGCTGCTGGCAGGTTTGTGACACAGGTTTTTGACACTGTGTCTCCAGCCCAGTTGCAGCATCTGTGAGTAACTGTGGAGCAGATCCCGGCTCCATCCCTGGCAGCAGGCAGGGCCCAGGTGAGGACAGCCACTTCAGAGCCAGTCTGAGACCCCATTACTGCTCCCACACTCCCTCTGGGCAAGGAAAGCTGTTCTTCCAACCCCGAAAGCTTCCTGACCCCCCTGGAAGTTCTCCTGGGCACTGGGATGGGCAGTTCCCAGCTCTCCAGCCCTGTCCCTTCCCCCTGGCTGGTATTGCCCATCTGCCTTCCTTATCCTTCTCCCTCTGGAATGTGTTCCCACCAGCCTGGGACAGACACCGGGAACAGCAAGGTGCTGTGATTAACGGGCAGAGCTCTGCATCTCCTCCCAAACCAGCCCAGCACCCCCAGCTGAAGCATCCTCCACTAACCCAGGCTCCTGCAGCTGCTCCAAGGCTCAGCCCCTGATGCCCTCAGGGAGTTCAAACAGCTGAACGGGGATGGCAGCCAGCAGGAGGGAGCACGGGAAGGCACAAAGCCACCATCCCACTCTTCTGTGCCCCTCGTTCCCTCCCGCCCCCAAGCCCCACTAATGCCTCCTAGCCTGGCAGCAGAGCCTGCCTCTCCAGGTCCCAGACAAGGGGCAACAAATGGGGACCTGCTGGCAGGAATTTTCCATCTCTGCTCCCTAGTTTTTTTTTTCTTCACAACTGGGAAGTGTTGGCTAGCGAAAACCCAATTATGTATTTTTGGTTAAGAGCAAGTGCTGAGCCAAATTGTGAACAGAGAAAAACAAAGACTTCAATCCTGCTGCCATTTCCTAATCAAATTTCCTTTTACTAATTTGACAGGCCTGTTTTGAAAATTTAAATGTAAAGCTGAAATGAAGTTAGATTCCACAGCTAAACGTGAATGGAGGCAAAATGTTTCAAATGGAGCTAATAAAGTCCTTCTGCCTACACCTTTGGGTTTACAAAGCTCCTCTCCACTCCTTATTTGTTGAGTACTGAGCTTTAGTTTGCTCACTCCCCCCACCATGCACAGACATCCCCCAGCAGTTTGTTTTTAGCTTGTAGGAGGCAGAAAAACAACTTCCACCCAGCTCCATCTCCCCAGTGTGGTGCCTATCCTGTGACCGGCCTGAGTTCACATCTAATCTAAATTAAGCCCAGTTTATTCAATGCTCCCATCTTCAGAAGAGCCCTGCAAAAGCAACAGCTTGGCCTGAGAGGAAAGAATGACTGGGAGATGAATATCCAGCCCTGTTTGCTCCCAGAGAGGCTCACCTGGGTGGCAAGGAGAGGAGGGAGCTCTGGGTGGAGATAAGTGCCCTTGGAGAGGCAGCAGTGTCCTGCACAAGCTCCTTCACCTTTCAAACCCTCCCCTTGCTCCAAACAAAAAGCTTCTTACTCCCCAGGGACTCAGCTGTTGTCCTCGGCATCTAACCTTCTTTCAGGCTTTCATCACTCAAGAGTAATTTCCCACAGAACAAAGGAAGCCAAAAAAAGAATGGATTCTCTACTTTGTGCTACAGACAGAGCGCTGGAAACTCGGTGGTTCAGCCTTTCTGGTCCATGACTGTGATCCTTGGATGAGCCTTTGGAAAATCTCCCTCAAGGAGCAACCCCACCCGTATTTCATGGGAGTGGGACTAGAATAAATCCATAGATCTGAGGATAAATGCAGTAGAGTGTGCTGGGAAGCACAGAAGAGCAGCACATTTACTGATCTAAGACGAGATGCCCTCACAGAAGCTGGACAGTAGTGTGGGTTTTAAAACCAGAGGCTGAATGTGTCTTGCACAGACCAAACAGGAGCTCCAGGGAACGAGAGCTCAGAACTCAGAGCCTCAGCAATCCACGTCCCTGCCTCAGGCACCAAATGTCCCTGTCCCTGTCCCTGCGGGGACAAGCTGCTGGACAGAGAGGAATGGACCTGGCATCACAGAGCACCAGCATAACCCAATGTTCAGAGGGCAGCTTGAAAAGAACAGAAGTGCTTAGACCCCTCCTCTTCAGAAACAGCAGCTCTGGTCACCCTCCACCCCTGGGAGGATGCCAGCCTGCATCCCTGCCTGCTGCCAGGAGCCAGAGACTTGCAGAGAAATCCTCAGAGAAAAACATTCACAGGAAAAGGGCTTCCATCCATCACTTCAAACCTCCTGCTTATTTAAATCTGTCCAAACGGTGCAAAAGTTATCTGAAATCCTTGGCTGGAGGCAGAGCACTGGGGGGGCTGCTCGACCCTGATCCCTGTCAGACAGGGCAGGCTGAAACAACTGGGACCAGGAATTCCGGCAGAACAGGACAGGGAAACATCCATCACCAGTGACAAAGGACTATTGATCCTGCCCGAGGGCAGAGGGGTGGATTCAATAACCACTTGGAATCCCTTCCACTCCACAGATCCTACGGAAAAGCAAATCTTCATCTGTAAAACCCTTGAGAAACGAAGTGCTCCTTTGAGTGTCCCAACGCTGGCAGAGCCACCGACAGGGTGGGTTTGTGTGGAAGAGTTGGGGTGCTGAAGAAGCAGCTCCCCCACTCATAAAAAACAGGCCAAAACCAAACTATCAAAAAATGGCAAAACAAAAACCACAGAAACAAAACCCTGCAGTCACATCTTCCACAGCCAAACCACTTTAGCATGAACCTGAAAAACGTGTTTAAGAGAACAAGGAGTGAAAGTTATCAAATGCCTGGGGCATGCAGGTGAACCTTCCATCCACACTCCTGTCTCAGCCACCTCCCAGCCGCAGGGACCCAGGGCAGCATTCCTGAGTGCAGTGAAAGACACTGAGAGGTGCAAGGAGAGCCAGGGTCATTGGCTCATTCACTCAGCGTTCCAGTTTTCAATATTTGCACTGTCAGGATGTTTTCCAAACACAGATAATCGTTTAAACCCAAAACTTCTTAGAAGAAGAAAAAAAAATGCACAGTTTGCAATCCCTCCATTAATTAGGAAAGGAAGAAAAGTCCAGAATTTGTCTGCATAAAACAGAAAGGAGCAATGAAAGAGCTACATATGAATGTAGTTAAACTGAAAATTAAAGTACTGGTTCTTATTTCTGTGCATGACACCCTTCAGATCCCAGCTTGGTAAAAATAAAAATACACATAGCTATAGAGAGTTTATATTTCATGGACATAAATGCTCACATGAACAGAGACATGGAGTATCAAGCAGGGCTCTGGTCCCAGCCAGCTGCTGAAGGGTCCTGGTGGGACCAGAGGACTGAGGGGACCCGCAAGCTGAGATGCTGCACAAGGGAACAGACATGTAGGAACTCACATCAGCTGTGCCACAGAAAAAGTCAAGGAAGCACATGGTCTTCCTCCAGGGTGCTGGAAGAGGATGACCTCACCCTCCTCAGCAATTTTTAGGGCTGGTGCATCATTAGCCAGGTCTCCAGCTGGCCTCCCTCCAGGGGACAAGAGGATCAAATGTGGTTTTCTCTGCTGTTATACAAGACACGAGCTTGCGTGCATCCTCTGATGTGACACAGTTTCAAGGCTGCAGGGTCAGCCTTGCAGGGCTTGTGCCAGCTCCCAGAGCCCTCTCCAGGACAGCCACACTGCTGTCACCTCACTCAGGGACAGGCCTTTTTTGGGCAAGAGACCTACTGAGACACACATGCAGCAACTGGGAACTCACCTTTCCAACTCAGTACATCTCCCAGAGAAGGTCGAGCTGTTCCCAAATTCAGGAGGGGTCTCACACTCCAGCCCTCCAGTTCTCTCCATATATTCCCCCATCCTCATGCTCTATTATCCTCGTGCACCCAGTCCCATTTCTCTCTTGCATTTACACAAAGCTTGAAATCCCTTCCAAAGCAAACTCTTGTTTTACTTCCATATCACCATGACCTGTGAGGGGAGTCACAAGACTCCCTGCACCTCCCTTCTCTGCAGAAACCCCCCCTTGCCTTCACCTCTCCCTTTTCTGCTCCTCATCCCTCTCCATGTCAAGCTAGGATGTTCCACAACCTTACCAAGTGCTTTGGGAAGAGCCTGAAGGACACAGGAACAGGTCCTGAAGAACAGCTTAGTACTGGCTACTGCATCAGCTGCTGTCCTGACCAACATCCCACCACTGCTGCCTGTCATCTACATGATGTGGGAAGCCAAAAACCAGACAAAGAAGACAGGAGGAGAAATATCTTCCTGTCCCCAGCTTCCCAGTCCTAGGAACTGATGGAATTTGAGGACAGACACAGCTCCAGCCCTG
>VWZN01011568.1:30090-55320 GCA_013396955.1 Regulus satrapa | reverse complement strand
TTTTTTTTAGCAGCCTGATGAGGTCTGGTAACCTTTTACTCCAGACACTTTAATGGTCTTTGCAAGGTGATGGAATGAGGTGCAACAAGGCTTTTCTTCGTGACCACTCTCCAAAAAACCCAGCTGGATCTGGAGCAGAGGCAGCGCAGAGCAGACTTCTGAACCCCAGCCTGCAGGGATGGTCCTGTCTCGGTATCCCACGGCCAAGCCTTTCACTGGTATCACTCAAGAGAAGAAATCCAATTCCTCCACCAGCAGGATGAGATGGGACTTTGCATCCTTGTCCCAAACCTGCATCCCGGCACTCAGAGGGTGCAACGGCCCCACCAATGCCTGGCTGGGGTCAGTGCAGAGATAAAAACTGCCTGTCCCAGCCAGACCCAGCCCTCCACCCTCAGAGCCTGACAAACACCCACCCCTCTTCGGCCAAAGCCTCGGGACACAGCCCCAGGGCTGGATTCAGCACCACACAAAGCAATAATTAAACCGGGACACAAGGCGGTGGGGAACAACAAAAAAATAAATCTCTCTTATGTTTTGTTAAATTCAGCAATTTACAAGGCTGGAATAATTAGTGGTTTAAAATGTTTTGACACAAGCAGCCCCAATAATCATGATAAATCATATCAGGCATATGCCCAGATCCTTGAAGTGACAGATGACAAACAGAGCAGTGACAAGACGCTCCATCACGCAGGGAATCATTGAGTTAATGGAAGAATTATTGCTTCTGAAATCCACTCTAGTCCCATTGTGGGGAACATTCCAATTTATCAAAGCCAAATGAACATTAATTGCTGCAGCCTGGTAAGTTTTCGAGCTGCTGTGACCTTCATTGAATTTTAATCCAAAACAGATAAGATTTACTTCCACACAACAGGAAACAACACAATTAAACCCAAATGACAGCTGAGATTATGGTGAAAAAACACAACAGGCATAATGACAAAAATATTGATTCCTTTCTACTTGACACTGTGCTTAAAAAATAGGTAAATAAATAAAATCTTGCATTTGCATATTTGTTTTTCTTTTCCCTTTATCCCTCCTTTTCATTTGGGAGACAAATTTCAGACACTCAAGCCAAGAGGAAATGGGTGGCAGAGAGTAATGGAGACTGAATTCCCTTTAACTGCAGTAATTAATGTTATGTCTCATTGGGGAGAGATTAAGAAAAAACAGTTAGGAAAGGAAAAAAAAATAAAAATTAAGTATTATCTTGCTGTCAAAGATGCCCTTGAGTTTGGGAGGGGAGGTGTGAAGAGGGTCACAGTCAGGCAGTGCTTTGCAGGGGTACATGGTGGCCACAGGGACACGGACCATGGACACTTTCCTACTGCACTGGAAACCAGTCCCAAACCAGAAAGCCTGACAGCCAGAAGCACTGGAAGGAGGAGTAAACCCAGGATTTGCACCTCCCTGGAGCCCCCAGGCAGCATAGAGGGGGTCTTGGCTTTAGAGGCAGAGAGGAGCTCCCAGCCAGGCCATAAACACCTACAGAACCCCATCCAGTTCCTGCCTTGGAGATGCCTCACTGCCCAGTAACTGTGCCAAGTGCTCCTGAGGAGAGGGATCAACCAGATCCCCCAGGCAAACCTTCCCCAGCTCCTATAAATCACCTGGAGCATGAGGACAGTTAAAAGCAAGCGCTAGAGCCACTTAAAGGTGAATGAAAGACTTTCTCATGTCCCCTCCTGTCCCCTGGGATGCTGGGCTGACGATGGACAGGGCACACAGAGCCTGAATGCCAAGGCAGCACTGGGGTGGGCTGGAATTTGGTCCATAGCAGTGAAGAATCATCTTTGCTGGTAACTCAAAACTTGGCTCGGGTTCACTCAGAAAGTTAATGAACCTTCTGAAAAATCTGGGCAAAGTTTCAAGCCTGTGCTGCAATCCTGACCCAGGAAAGGGATCTGCAGGGCTCCTGCCTCCCCAGGGACACGTGCAGCCCAGACCCAGATCCATGCCCAGGACCTCAGCTCCTGCTGCAGGGAATGTCAGGATTTATAAAGACAGTGGAATTACAGCTGACTGTGTGTGGCAGGAACAACTTGTCTCTTGTCCTCCTGTTGCTTCCGCAGAAGGGAAGAGAGGTGCAGGGCAGGAATTACCTCTCACCACAAAGCCACGGGTGCTCCCACGCCATTGGCAAAGCACATCTTCCCTGGCTAACCTGGGATTAGAGGCCAAAGCCATTCCTGTGCCATTCCTGTGCCATGCCCAGCAATGCTGTGAGCTCCATCCCCCTGGCACCGCTGTTTCCTCATTCTGAGGTGCAGCAAAGGAAGGCTCTGACCAGGAGCTCCTCAAAGGAGCTTTTCAAGCATCCAATCATGGCAATTGTCTGCTGTACTTTAGAGATCATCTTCAGCAAGGGCTGAGGACCAGGACTGAATCTCTCCCTACTACAGAAAATCTGCATTTCAAGCAGGAATCACCAGGCTGCAGAGAAGGTGACACCACACAGACACAGGGCAATTCTCCAGGGCTCAGATTTGCCCACAACAGCCAAACAATCCTATTCTCAAACCTCCTGCCAGGGACAGAGCTTCTCACACCCACACACTGCGCTGTTGATTCTTTTATTTGTTCTGTCTCTCACTTATATTTTCAGGCTCCTTTTCCAAGTACAGAGCTCTAACCCTTTCCCCCTCTCCAACACCCCATCCCACTGACAATTTCAGCAGGACATAAAATCAATCCCTCTCCAACTCAGTAAGATCCAGCCCCCAGCTCCTTTCCCTTCTGCCGTCCCTAATCTTACCTTGCCCAACAGCCTTCATGCAAAGCTTCTCTCCTTTCTCACATGCATTCAGTGCCAGATCTAAAGCCCTGCTGATGAGACGCTCAAAAAACCAGATTTAAATTGTGAAAGCCAAATAGGTGTTTGCTCAAAAAAAAAAAAAACTTAAAATTAAAATAAACAAATAAATTATAAAAAGGATTTGTGCAGTCATTGTCTCAGTTCCTCCTTCCAAAACTAAGGACAGAATCTGCAGAGATGACGCAGATTCTAAGAGATGAAGAGATTCACCTCTTGCACACAGTCACTGTGGTGGGATCCCCGGTCCCATAAAAGACTTGCTTTGGCAAATGAATGGCATGCATACACACTCGACAGACCAACCTAACTTTTTTTTTTTCCACTATAATATCCCAATGGGATTGAACAGACAATACACTGAATCCCATCTTACAGATGGAGCTCTGAAACACAGAGGACCTGTGGACCAGATCCAAACACGTAGGCAACCACCTCATGCGATACGGAAACTTTAAAAGGCAACACGGCAATAAACAGTGCATTAATAAAAGGTCACAAACACCCCAGATGGAGACATTCAAAGTGCTGGATCATCTTTTTACTTTTAGGTCAGATTTGTACTTTGTAAGAAATGCTGCAGCCCTTACTCACTTAAAAAAACCATTTAATTGAAACTTCAAAATGAAATGGCCAAGCCCAAAATCTTTGCACAATGCCCAAACACAAAGACCAAGCAGAAATACTCCAATTGCACCTCACCACTTCCCAGCACAGACAGGAGGAACTACAATGATCCTTGTTACCAACAGCTTCTTCCCCACACTCTTGCTTTATTTTGTTTAATTTTCTCAGATGACTAAGCACTTTTTTTTTTCTTTTCTTCCCTCCTGCCCATTCAAACACATCTCTCCCTTCCTGGAGAGCCAACCAGGAAGGGACACAGACATCCGCAAACCTGACTCACCACCCTGCTCCTCATCCCCCTCCTCCAAGGCGGCTCCTCCATGCCCTCCGATGCCACCAGCAGCTGGGACTCACCATGACTGAGATATGAAGAATGTGCATCTGCTCCTCCACGATCTCCGAGGGCTCCTGGAGGCTGGGGGGGGTGGCCCTGGAGAGCTGCTCAGCGCTGCTCATGGACACGTGGAAGTACAGGGTGCCGTTCTCCAGCCACTGCTGCTTCCAGTGCACCATGGAAATGTCCGACACGGTCCCCGACATCTCTGCAGGGACACAACACACAGCTGAGGGTCAGTTTCCTCTGTGGCACCCAAAGGTGTTTTTCTAAGTGATCAAGGACATTGGGACTTTTGAGTCTTACCCCCAGAACTGCTTGTATTTAATTTTAGCCTCTACCTGCTACTTCCCCTCTACGTGAACAGAAATGTTTGTCTTCCTTAATGAAAAGCATGGACCTACAGTGCCTTGGGATTTTTAGAATAGGAAGGCGAGAACAGTAAATCACACAGGATGCCCTAAACCTCCTGTGGCTTTCCCAGGAAACAGGCTGGAAGGAGCTCCCAGGGACTGCAGCCAAGCCCAAGGGAGGTTCATGGCTCAGGGAGGCCACTCTGTGCCAGACAAGGCAAGGTGCAGACACCAGCACACCTTTTGCTGGCATTTACAATGGAAACCTTCTTCCAGCTGTGAGGCAGCAGCACAGCTGTATTTAATAGGGACACTCGGCACAGACTGCGAGCTCCAGCAACAAGGGAAAACCACCAGGCTTGACAAATATCAATTGACATTGGAGCTGCATCTGTCAGTACCTTCTGCAGCTTCTGTCTGCTTCTCATCGCCCCCGATCCTGATTTACAGCACCCCGGGAGCCAGGATTACAGCATCCCAGCACACACCAACCACCAGCTTTCCCTGACCCAGGGCACTGCACTGAACTGGGCGCTTGGAGAACCCAAAGGGCACCCCCAGGGCTGCGGATCCCAGCAGCTCCCAGCCTCAGCCCCAGCTCCTGAGCGGGCCAGCAGCCCTGACAGCTCCACAGCTGCCCAGCGCTGCACACGCATCTCTGCGGAGAATGGGCTTGGCAGTTTGGCAGCTGAATCAAAACCAAAAATAAAATAAAAAATACTAGTACAAAATGAGCCAAAATATTTCTCCTTCCACCACATCTNTTGTTTCCTCCCCCCCCTTTTTTTTTTTTTTTTTTTTTTTTTTTGTGTGTCTGTGTTTGTTTTTTTCATTTCCAGTATAAGCAATGGGAAGCAAGACAGCACTTCTGAGTCACTGGGCCCACAGCTTCAGCAGTCACCTGCTTTGAGGAAGACCCGAATTCAGTCCCCTCCTATTTGGCAAGAGGCCAGGACTGACAGCACCCGACCCACTGTCTGCGGGTGTGTCTGCCCCAGAACAGTCAGGGGCACCAGCTCAGGCACTTCTGGCCCCACACTGGGAACACAGACAAGGTTTTCCCCTTCTTCCACCGTGGCTGCAGAGGATCAGTGGGGAAGAAAGCATTTGCTCCCCATGGGCAAAGCAGCCAGGGAATGCTGGTGGCATTCTGCATTTCATTACCCTGAGCTCAGCTGGGCAAAACCACCTCCAGTTCCAGCTCCTGATGCTCCAAAAAGAAAGACACTTGGGTGGTGAGCAGCCATTCAGGCTACAAGACCAGGCACTTGCACTTCTACAAACCCATGTCCCAGGCCAAAAAAAAAAAAAACAAAACCAGAAAAAAACAAAAAAAAAAACAAAACAAAAAACACACCCCCCCCAAAAAAAAAAAAAAAAAAACCCCAACCAAAACAAAAAAAAAACAAAAAAAAACCCAACAAAACAAACAAAAAAAAAAAAAAAAAAACACCAAAAACAAACCTCTCAGTTTTTCAGGAACAGTTTCTCTCACCCCTGAAATGAATATATTTTCCAAGAGCAAGCTCCTGGCTTCCCAAAATGGATCAAAAGAGAGACAACCAACCTGCTCTTGGGGAAGACCCCATCACAGCACAGGTCCTGCAGGGCTGAGGACAGGGACAAGGCCACCCCGTTACTGCCAGATCCCTGATTCAGCCCCTCACTAGTGGCACTCCTGAGTCACCACCGTGCCACCTCAGTCTCTCCAGAGGGGTTTGTTCATTGCCTCTGCCCCTCCATCACTGCGTTTTCCTTATCCCCAAGCCCTGAGCACGCCTGAGCACTCAACAGAGAAAAAACAAACAGCTCCTGACCACACACGGATCCATCAAGAGCCCACTTGTGCTTGGGAGGGGATGCAGGAGCTCCCTGTCACTGCCCTGACATCCTGCTAATGACTCTTCTCTCCTTTGACAGAGAAGGCTCTTTGCTGGAGCAAATCACCACCAAGAAGGTGTTGTTTGTACCCTGTACAAGGTGTTGTTTGGAAACTGTAAATTACAGCAGCCCTGCAGCTCCTTCAAGACCTAGGAACCTCATGAAATTAATCCTGTGTCTCTCCCCTCCAAACAAGGCTCCAGCAGAAGGTTTCTTATAGCAGCAAAAATAAGAACAAAATGAGAGAAATATCAAGGCTGCTTAATTGCAGTCATCTTCCCAGCAATACTTCAAAGGTCTGTACTGAAAAGCATCTCCTTGTCTAATTAAAATCAAAACAAATGCTACTTTTAGGAGCAAAAGCACTCACTCAGCTTTGCTGCAGAAATCCAAGATCATCCACAGAGGCAAACGGGCCATGGGAGAGCCTGGATGCATCAAGGGAGAGACTCTCTTATGCAAAGCCATAATCTTAATTCCATCCAGAGGGAAAGTTACCCACAGGAGGGGATGATTTGCAGCATTACACACTCATCACACAGATATCCTGAAGCAGTCCTTTCCTAAGGAGCTCAGGAAGGAGGTTATACCACCCAGCCTACAGTACAGACCATGTGGCTGCCACCAGGACCCCACTGCTACAGTTCCATAGGCTGCATCACATTAGGGAACTGAGGAAAAATCCTCCAGGGTCAACCTTTCTCCTTTTTTTTTCCCTTACACACACATTTTTGCATGGGATGTTTAAAAGGATCATGGAGAACATTCCTCAGGAGTTCTGAAATATAGGCAATTTTTTGGATTTTAGCCTAGACTGAAGATAAGCCTGTTTCATTTTCAAAAGGTCTCTTCCAAAAGTAGAAACTTCAATTTAACATTCATTTCACAATTTTAAGCAAACCCAGCAGCCAGGCAATTTGTGACAAACACGGCCTTGCCAAGCCTGGGTACCCATCCCCACACATTTATAAACACTTGGGTGTTTGAGCTTTCATTTCTGGGCACCTGGTTACCACCCCAGCACCCCCAAGACACCACGAGCCCTCAATCAGATTCATCACTAGACTCACTATGAAAATAATTGTTAAAAAAAACCTTTTTCAAGCCCTGTAGCTGCAGAATCCCTCAATCCCCAAACACAGGGAAGTTTCTTGGCCTCACATACTTGACACTAATATTCCACTGCCTGTGTTTCACTGCACACACATCGTCACTCCACTATCTGCTGTAGTTACAGCAGTGAGAGCCCGTCCATCAGACAGAATGTAATAGTCTGCAGAAAGATTGCCTGCTATCAGAGCTTTCAAACGCTTTTGGAACAAATTAAGGGCATTCCTGCACCAAAACCCAATGAGATACGGTTAAGGTTTTAAATGTGTAGCAATGGAAAAGCGTTTGAGGTCTATAGCTGTTAAAAATCTCAGTATCTAACAGATGGGGAGCTATCAGATGGGGTTCAAACACCCCTTTGTGGGTAAAACACCGAGTAAAACAGCCAAACAGATCATCAAACATCTGCCATGCCCCCTTCCTACCTGCTCACCGTGCCCAGCCGAGAGGAGACAAGGAAGAAACACGGAGGATCCTCCTTGCCCACAGCAGGCAGCCAGACTTCTCCCCTTCTCCCTTTCACAGTCCCCAAGCAAGCACCACCTCCACCCCAGAGCAGAGCTGAGGAAGCTGTTCTCCCCCTCCAGCCTCACCAGGTGCCCCCCAAACCTTCACAGCTGCCATCATCTGCACCACACAGCCCAGCTGAGCCCACGGGCAGCACCCACCTGCTGCTGGTGTCACCTGGTGACGGGCTGAAAGTTAGAAAAAGGCACACAGAGCATTTCTGCCTCTTCCGCTCTTCCTCAAGCTCTGTGTCTTGTACAACTTCTACAGTCATCAATATTTTTCCTTGGAAATCAAACAAGCAATCAAAAAAACCACAAAAAAACAACTCTCCCCAGGGTTCAGCCTCTGACCTGGGCTCGTGTCCCTCCAGGATAAGGCAGGGGACAGCAGGGACCACAGCAAGATCCCCTCCGACCAACTCTCTAATCCCCTCTCTCCCTTTGCTGTTGCTGCAATGCTTACACATAAACATTTCATTGAAATCTTCAACTTGTATTACAATAAAACTTAAAAGCAAAGGGGCCTAAATGCATTTGGTTGGGAACCAAGACAATTCCCATAAAAGCAGATTATGCTGACATGATGAATACAAAATGAAACAGCCAAATATTAAAGTTGCAGGATTTTTTATTCCATGCCTTCAGGCTCCTGGCCACCCTACCCCACCTCCTCCTTCCTCTCCCCCTTGGCCTCACAGGGACAGCCTGTTCACCTCTGCCTCCTCCAAGGCAGCCTGCCAGGCTTCAAACCTCCAGCAGCTCCCCCCAGCCCCCTCCCCAACCCTGTGCAATGCCTCAACATCCATCACTTGCTCGAGAGGATGCGGCCCTGCCTTATCTGTCATGGAGTTTTACAAAGCCTGTGTTGTATTTAATTGGCTTGTTCTTGCTAATCTACCATGATTATTGTGTTTTTTATTTCATTCTCGAAGGCCATTATTAAAATAAGCCCTTTTGCTTAAAGCAGTTCATCCCCACAAGGTTCCCTGCCCCCGGAAAACCAAACCCTCCTTATACTCCCTCCCTATTCTTATATACTAAGTTATAAATATATATATATATATAATAATGGTTTTTTTATATATATTTTCATATATATATATAAAATATATATATAATACATATAATGCTATATATTCCTCTATATATATATCAGACCTGCTGGGCACCTTTCCTGTCAGTACCAAGTGCTGGGTGAGGAGCCAGTGAGTAATTCCCAGTGCACAGATCCAGGCTCCTCCAGCCTTTTTCCTCCCCACCTGCTCCATCCCAGCAGGACCTGCCCCCTGCAGCCAGGCTTTCTCATCCCACCTGCACAACTCAGCATCTTAATCTGGCAGAGGAAAAGCTGGAAGATGCGGTGAGTGATTGTATTTCCTTTTACAGAGACACTATTCCAGCTTGTGCTCCCTTCTTCCACACCCCTCATCTTGCCACCCCGTTCCATCTGCTGTTATTCCAGGGGCTCTCCTGAGTTAACATTCTCCAGAGGCACCAACCTCCGACAAAGTGTTAGTTTAGAGATTCTTCGGTGCTAGCTACCACTTATGCTAATAAAGCAAATTTATGCAGAAAGTCATAAACAGAGAGCTCTCCCCAGTGCCCTTGCCAGCGCAGGATTGCTCCCTGCGGAATAGATTATCACACTCTGTGCAGACTAGTTCCAAAATTACTCTAGAAATGGGGCTTCCCCCATGCTCCCAGGGGGGCTATTCTGCAGTCAAACAGGCCCTAAGAGTTCTAAGAGTTTGGGTCTTTTGGTGGCAATGTGGTGGAGCTTTTTATCCGAATCGTTAGCTCAGTTTTTTGTTGGTTTTTTTTTTTCCTTCCCTTCCCCTGTGCTCCTGTTCCTTCCCTTACACACCTCCTCCCCTGCTCTCCCCTCAGTACTCCCTGGGGCAGCACACAAATGCAGCTGCAGATCATAAAAAGAAATAGAGAAGCACAGAAATTTAAGAAAGGGGGGAAAAAAGAGATGACAAGTTCCCTCTGATCATCTCCTTTCAAAGCCCCTGTGTGTGAGAACACAGTGCTGCACCTGCAGGGCATTTCAGGGGTGGCTCTGGCGCTGTGCAGGTCTGCATGGACACAGAATCATGGAATGGTTTATTCAGAAAATATCCCTGAGATCATCGAGTTCAGTCGTTAACCCAGCAGTGCCAAATCCAAGGCCTGATGCTGGATGGAGGAGGGCTGGAGACAGCCTGGTCTTGAGGTGGCCCAAGGGGGATCCCAGTGGCACCAAGTGCAGGCTGGAGCACTCTCTGCATCTCATTGCCAGCAGCAGCACACACCTGACCTTGGATAGGCAAAATGGGATTTGCAGGAAAGTGGGTTTGGCTGTTTTCAGGCTCTGCTGGAAGGAGAAGAACAAGTAGCCAGGTTCAAGCGTGCTCCTGGGACCAGTCACCTCAAAGACACAGAGATGTGGAGGAGCTGAGCTGCCAGCAAAGGGTTCACGACAGCCAGAGCAACACGACTGAAGGTGAGGGCAGATCACAAGCTAAACAGGAGCCCAAAACACAAGAAAACCTCCTCAGTTCAGATGGAGAGCTTGCAGACTGCATCATCCAGGAGATGAGCCAGGAGAGCAGGAAGGACAGTCAGCCCCTTCAGGCCTCAGCTCCTGGAAACACTTCAGACAACCTGAGGGTTGGGCTCCGACTCCGCTCTCTTGGCCTTGGCTCTGGAGCCTTCTGCACCACCCCCACATCCCTTTGGCCTTTCTAATCCCAGGCTCTAGGAACACATCAGGGAGCAGATATCGATTTGCCTGTGCTGCCCACAGATCTCCGCCTGAATCCACAAACCCCAGAGAAGCTCAGCACCATGTGTGCTCCTGCAGCTGCTTCAATTGCAATTCAGGCTCCAGCACATTACCCTTATTTATAATGCCAGGGCTTCGTGTGGAGCCTCAGGCACTCTGAAATTATTACAGGGCCCTTTGACTTTCAATTCCCTTCCATTCAATTCCATCTTTACCTGTCAGCAGGCTCCCGCTGGCCAGCGGTGGGAGCTGAAGGCTGGAGGCAGGCAATGCTGGAATCTGATCCTGCAGGAATTGCTGGCACATGAATGAGCCATCCCCGTTGGAAGAGAAGAACCAGGTATGGGAGAGCAAGGGGCAGAGCGCTCCTGGGTGAGGCTGTCTCAGAGAGAGGAGACACCCAGGCTTGGAGCAGCCCCAGGGGTGCTCAGCCACGGCCCCTCCGTGCTGTGACTGGGCACTGGAATCATCTGCCAGGGAGGTGGTGGAGTCACCATCCCTGAACCGGTTTAAAAGAGACTGGACGTGGCACTGAGTGCCGTGCTTTAGTTGATGAGGAGATGTCTGGTGATAGGTTTTGACTTGATGATCCCAAAGGCCCTCTCCAACCTAGTTCATTCTGGGATTCTGTGATGCTGCCATGAGGAAAAAGCAGGTGAAGGAATGTGACTTCCAGTATCAGAGCCCTTCTTCCATGCATTCTGCAGAGGTGAAGGACAAGGTGCCACAGAGATGGGTCTGAAGGAGGTGCCTTGATGCATGGATTTTGCTCCCCTTCCCTCTCTTCTTCCCCAGTCCCCACCCCTCTGCTGAGGCATGGGAGTTTTCTTCAGGGTTTTAGTAAAATCTCAAGCTTTGCCACTTCTCTGGGGTCACCTGGCTAACCCAAGAGAAGTGCAGGATCTACTTTTGAAGCAGCACCTGAAGGCATAAGAAAGAGAAAACTCTTTCCTCACGTCACAGGAGAAAGAGCTGCTGCTGTTGAGGCAATGCTTGAGGAAAGCTGGGACAGTCCTCTGTTCCCAGTTACTCCAGATCCTCAAATCCAACAACGGACAGACCTGATAAATGGGGAGAAAATAGTCTGCCTAAAAGGCACGAGCCTAATTATTTGATGGTCCAACTATCAATGTCTGCTAAAGAAATCCATGTCTTTGTGAAACTCTTCTGAAGGAACTGGGCACACAACGCTGGCCCAGCTCTCTGCTCAGCGTGGATTGAGACAGGTTTTCATGCAGACTCTGGGGATTTCCTAGCTCAGAAAACTCTGGGATGGGCAGGGAATGAGTAGATCTGCTGCATCAGTGCAGGCAGTGCTGCCCAGACCTGGTGTGCACCTGCAGCCACACGGGACACCTCTGCCACTGCCCCTCTGTCCCAGCCCTGCGGGGGACTCCAGCCTGTCTGAAAACTCAGCCCGGCTCCTGCAGGACCCCTACAAGCCTTAGAGGGTGTATTCCCACCACACATCCAGAGGAAAGCCTTCTCAAGGCATCTGGATAAGAGAAAGAACCTCTATTTAATCCCCAAGCCCTGGCAGAGCTCAGCCATGTCACGGTACCTCTGTGGTGACACCGGAGCTTTGCCTGGAGCCTGAACGGATCTGAAGTGTCCAGTGACACAACCACGGGCTACTGGGCAGGGCTGCTGCCTCTGAGAGGTACAAACTTGAATTTGCACTGCAGCCAAAGGAGCACAGGGCAGGTGGCTGGGCAAGGCACGGGGAGGGCATGGGGAGGGGACAGGGAAGGCACAGGGAAAGGGCACAGGGAAGGGACAGGGAAGGGACAGGAAAAGGGCACAGGGAGAGCACAGGGAAGGGCATCGTGCATCACCTGAGGTGGCAGCACACAGTTCTCAGGTGCACAGGAAATGCTGGCACATGGAAACAGGGCCAGATGGGTTCTGGCAATATCATAACCCAGTTCCCACAGAAGGAGAGGGAAGGAGCCCCCATATGCCTGCATTGCTCCTGCTTCCTTTTCCTGGGCACCAGTAGGGCTGGGGATGCCTTTTCCCAGGACAGCCTAAAGAGAGACACCATGGCAGCGGCACAGCTCCAGGTGTCAGGATGGCACTAGATAAGGCTTGTGCAAAGGGAAAACGTTTGGAAAGCCACCCCTATGGCCTCCTCCTTGTGCAGGTAACAGCAGCAACAGCAATCTTTCCTTTGTCTGTGAGTTTGTGCAGGAGCTGAGAGCTGGGAGCAGGTCAAAGGCAGCCAGCTCAGCAGGGTGGGCATCAGGGCAGAGCAGAACTGTCACAAAGGGACAGAGAGGGGACGTGCTTGTCATCCCTGCAAGCTGTGACAGGAGCAGAAGGGCAGCATGACCTATTCAGGTGATCTGAAGAGTGTGGCAAAGCCAGGCAGGCTCCAGGACAAAGCAGAGAGGTGCATTTTCTTTTACAGCTGCTGAGGAGCAAGCGCCAGCCTCTAGGGGTGAGCATGGCTCCAAGCTCCATTAGAACCAGCCAAGAGCTTTATAAGTCCTCTGCATTTTTAAACCTCTCTTTGGGAAACAGACCTCTTAAAATGACAAGGCAGTTTATGATAGCTCAGCGCTCTGCTCAGACTGTGAAGTAATTTTTCTACAACGATTCCTCCATGGGCCTGCTCTCCCAAAGGGGAGGTGAAACAGGCAGAGGAGGAGAAGAAAACAGGAGAGAGGAGGTCTGGTCGCCTTTTACAAACACTAAGACAGTTCCACTGCTGAGAGATGGATGTCCTTTTCCAAGGAGAAGGAGCTGGCTGGGTATTTTCAGGGAAGGAAAAAATGCAGCTAGTGGATTACTTGTGATCTTCTGCCTCTGTGTCACCTGGAGCACCAGGTGGGTGCATCAAAAGCCAAACAGCCTGAAAATTCTGGGTATGCCCTTGCCCAGGAAGGAAAAAATATCAGTTACCAGGAATGATCAGTTGCTGCTGTCCCTCCACCTGGATTGTGATGGGGGCTCCTTCACTCACGGGCTCCCTTCTCTGCTTGCCAAGGCAGACCTCCACAGTGGTTGCCAAAGGATTAAGGATCTTGCCTCTTCTCCAGGAGAGGCTTTTGAGTGCTCACTCCCTGAAAAGCCCCTAGAGGAAATACCTTGCCAGGTATCTGAGGTACCACTCAGGTACCTGGATTTTGTGTGGGCTGCTCAACAAACACCAAATCCAGCTCTTACTTATGAAATGAGTTCTTGCAACCTCACAGAAAATTCATTTCTCCTTAAGGCTATGACATCTTAACCCAGGGGCAACCTTGCGTATTTATCTACCCCAGTTTCCCAGGACACTCTGACAGGAATGTCCCAGAGTGCCCCAGCCCAGGACACTCTGACATCCTCCCACTGGCCAAGCACCACCAGAGTTCTGCAGGAAAGAAGCCCAGCAAGGGCTGTGGGAGAGCAGACTGCTGCTCCCAAAGATGCCATCCCAGGGTGCCAGACCCTGCTGAGCAAGACAAACCACCTGGGCAGCCTCAGCCCTGGAGCCAAGGGCTGCCCTTGGAGGCTGCAAACCCTCAGGCTGCCAGAAGCAAAAAGGTTTACTGAGATTAGCTGTGAAAATTCTCACCTCTGGCTGGACTGACTCCCACTGCAGTGAACTGGACTCAAAGCAGCTGATGTAAGAGCACAGCAAAGTCGCCGCAGGGCGCAGAAAGCGGCATCGTAAAATGAGGAGATGTTAAAATCCAAAATAATAAAAGCCACCAAATTTATTAAGGCTTCTCAGAGCCTGGGAGCAAAATAATTTTTCCCCACTTAAAAGTGGGTAATGCATAAGAAAAGCTGAGCAATTTGTCAGAGATTGGAAGCAACAAAGTGGCAGAGACCAAAGCCTGAAGCAGACACCGCACCCAGACGCCACCCGGACACCCCATTCCAGCCTTTTTTCCTCCAGCTTCCCATCTCCTTCCCCAGCAGGAAAGGCTAATCCATGTCATTATCCGCTTCCCCCACCACTACCATTAGATCCAACGGCAGCATGGTCTCATTTGCTGTCCTAACAAGAGCCTCAGTGAAAGCTGTACAGGAGCTGCCCAAAAAGGGACACCTACACCGAGACATGGAACACTTTTCTCCTTGATCTGCATGCACAAAGGTCATGGGAAAGTGGGAGAGGGGGATGAATCCTGCAGCCTCATTAGAGGGAAAGAAACTGTTTCTGCAAATAATTGATTTCTAAATTTATCCCCTAATTAAATAGGTTCCCTGGACAAATCTGCATGCAGGATGCAAGGTGATGATTTAGTGCATGGCTTCCTCCGGGAACGCATCAACACATGTTTGCAAATTCTCTCTCTGCCAGACTCAAAGGAAAGGTGATCATCTCCCCACACCAGCGCTCCTGGGCCCCTCCTGACACCTGGAGCCTTGGCACAGCCCCTCTGCTCCGCGTCCATCAGAGGCACACGCAGGGAGAAGGATGTTTGTCACCTGTCACCGGTGCTCCAGAGCAGGGCACCCATCCCTGCTCACAGCCTGCCCCAGGGGAAGGCCAGCCAGAGGGCTTTTGGGAAGGCAGCAACTGTAAAACTGCAGCAGGAATGGAAATCCACTGCCCAAACTTGGCATGTAGCATGGCAAGAACGAGAAGCATTATCTCCCAAACACGCTCTTGCTTCCTACATCAATTCCACGGCTGTTCCTGTCTAGTCGCTTTGACTTTTTCCTACAGACACCATCAGCTAATAAAACCTCCAGAGACGGATCCTGGGATAAAACCAGGCTACAAGCTCTGCAAAAATTAAGTACATTTATCACTCTTCCACGGAGAGCTCGTCTTGGAAAGCAGAGAGCCCTGATGCTCTCAGACAAGCATCAAAGGGCTTGGGATGTGGAAACTCCATGTTAGCTTGAAAAGATGGCAGTGGCAAATGTCCCTGCTGTGAGAGAGCCCTGGTAATTAACTCCTGCTGCCTGGGATGGTGAGCAGAGCCCACAGCCTGTCCATCCACAGACTGTCCATCTTTGCTGGATCAAAGCTCCCCCTTCCCCAAAAGAGAGGCACTTGCCTTCATTTGCGCACCGTCCTCTCTCTGGAAGCAGCAGCAGCAACACTTCTCGTCCCATCCTCTTTCCTCCCTGCCAGCTTTCCACCCCACGAGGTCATTTGTGCACCAGGTGCACAGGTCCACCCCCCTTCAGCCCTTTGGTGATTAGCCTTCAGGATCTGCAGATATTGATTGTCCCCCTTGATGTCTCACACGCTGGGGTTCCTGCTCCTGGCACATGAGACTCACACTCACACAAGGATTTAGCCATAGGTTTAGATTTAGATTAAAAATTAGGAATTCTTTGTTGTGAGGGTGGGCAGGCCCTGGCTCAGGATGCCCAGAGCAGCTGTGGCTGCCCCTGAATCCCTGGCGGTGCCCAAGGCCAGGCTGGACCCTGGGGCTGGAGCAGCCTGGGACAGTGGGAGGGGTCCCTGCCATGGCAGGGGGGGGAATGGATGAGCTTTAAGGTCCCTTCCAAAACAAAACATCCTGTAATTCTGAGATTCTGTAAGTGCAGCCTAGAGATGCACAGTGCCCATCCCTGCCACACTGAGCAGATGTGATTTTCTCCCCCCACCCCCCCTTCCCCTGAAAAAGTCTTCAAAACTGAAGCATCTCAAGACATTTTATATTTCTCAACACTTCTGGATGAAAACTACCTTGTAAAGTGAGTTCTCCATCAAAAATCACTGCCACAGATGGAGCACGGGCCCTAACCTACTTCTGCACTCAAAAATAAAAAGCCATTAGGTGGCTAAATACTTTAGGAACTGTGTCCCTTCATCTCCCTGCTGTGGTTTTCCGTCTGTAGCAGAGCATCCTCCTTTATAAATTGCCTCCGAGAGCCTCTGATCTTGCCTAAAAGAAAACAATATTATTCACAGGATGGGAAAGAGATGGAAGAGAGCTAATTAGTCCTCATACAGAGGAGTTTGCAAGATACGACATTTAAATGAAGCCTGATTTTCAGATGGTGGAGCTAAAATCTTCATGTTACGTCACTGGCTTTTTCTTCCAGTCGTGCTTTTTTTTTTTTTTTTTTTTTCCTCACCTTGAGCATTTTTAGAGGAAAAAAAAAGAAAAAAAAAAAAGAAAAAATTATTTAGATACCAAAACAAATTCAACAATCCATCTCTCCAGCACTTTCCAATCTGAGCCAGTTAAAACCCTGCTAAAAGCAGAGTCCTTGAGGCCCTGTTCCCCAAGGATGTGTGCACATAAAGCAAGAAAAATGTGTGGTTATTAGAGTTTAGCTTTATTGTTTCCAAAAAACACACTGAAGATTGTGTTTATGATTCTGGAGAAAATGAAAGCCTCTCTCCAATTGTTAAAATAGCAAACAGGAGACACTCCAGTGAGTTCTAAACAATCAAACAGCACAGCACCCTCTACTTGGATTCCAGAAAAGTCCATACAAGAGTGAGAATGAGCCTGGGTAGGGATAGGAGATAAACCCACACCTCACCTTAGAGACAAAGGAAGCAGAATTAGCTTACATAGTCATTTCATGAGGATAAGCTACACGGAGGACAAGAAAACTGTTCAAAACTCATTGCAAAATTCCTTAAGAGACAGCTTGGTGGTTTTCAGAAACATCCTGGTTTCTGAATGATCAAATCCCCTTTGAAAGCCAGACTCAAGCAAGGGAATCATTTAGACACACTCAAAATCAAACAAACAAAAAAGTAAAATCTGAGCTGTAACTTTCTCTCTGGTCCTTGCACTGGTCTCTAGCACGACATTCACACCTTCAGAGGGCAGCTCCCACCATGCTAGAGGTCTGCAAGGAAGGGTTTGTGCCCATCACTGCATCCATCAGACAGCACTGCCCAATAAAGCCAACAGCCTTCACCACTTCTGCCCCTCCACCTTCAGCCTGGAGGAAGGACAGCCCCCAGGGTATCTTTTATCCCCCTCCTTTAGCCATTACCACGACACCGTGAGGTTATGAATTATTGAATGCAGCTGTCTCGGCAGTTTAGGATGATGATGAAGGAAGGGAAAAGGAGGCTGCAGAGGGGCCGTGTCCCCGGCACGGGAGCTGGGCAGGGAGCCAAGGCCATGTCCAAGAGGGATCCTTACCCAGCTCCTCGTGTCCCTGCCCATCCATCAGAGCCTGACACCAGCCTGGCACAGTGGGGATCAAATTCATCTTGGAGGAAGCTGAGGGAAACACACCTTCCACAGGGAAGGGAGGGGAACTTCACGCCCTGTGCATAACCCTGCACCCCACTTGCAAACCCAGGACTTGAGACCCTCCTGGCCATGTCTGGTGGATAACCTGGAATGGCTGACCTGGCAGAATCAGGTCTTCCTTGGAGTTTCAGCACAAGGAAACAGACTGGGAGTAGGGATGGAAAAAGCCAGTGAGGAGAGAGATCCTGAGAAGGTGGTGACAGAATCCAGCCTCCAGACAATTTCACAGACACTTTCTGGAAGGTATTACTGGCAGCTCTAAAACAACCTGTTAGCATGAGCCTCTGGGGCTTGCAATAAAAACCAAGATGTATTTCTCCCAGATTAGATAGATGTCTGAAAATTAAAGGAACAGCCTGAAAAAAATTAAAAAGTCAATTCCACCCATCCCTTTGTGTACTTTTTCTGACAAGCTCCTCAGAGATGAGGGGTCAGGGCCAGAGCAGGGGAGCCAGAGCTGCCTTCATCCCAGCATGGGAGCAGCTGCAAACCACGTCCTGCTCCCAAATACACCTTGCTGGTCAATGGCTGCATTCCAAGAAATGTGCAACAACACTGAACTGAGTCTTCAACAATTTTAAAGAAACACCAAATTCAACACAGACAGATCTTCCAGCTGATGCAGCACTGAGTGTCCAAAGTAATTCCACAGTTTCTGTGCATCCTGCTCCAGAAACATGTCCCAGAATAGATCAGAATGGAAGAAATTCCAGAGTCACACTTCATCCTCTTCTATAAATTTCTTCTCTGGGCCTCATTCTGAAAAAAACTACAAACAAAACTAACACCCTACCCCAAAGCTGTGAGTTTTATCAACTGAATTTTACTTGGAAAAAGCTGAGGATCAACCTTTCCTGCAAGAGATTCACTTCTATGGCCAACACTGACCACCACATTACTCACACACCATACCACTACCTGCACTCAGAGTTAAGATCCTCCTTTAAACCCCAGAAATTCAAAGCATTGTGTCTCCAGAGGCACACACCGGAGCTCTGCTCGTTCCAATCCTGCCCTTCACCTCCACAAGATCCCCAGCTCATCCCCTGCCTGGGATGGCGATCGATCTGATCCCTGCTGGGCTCACAAATCCTGCCTGCTCGCTCTTTTTTTTTCACTCTGGATATTAAGGGAAGGAAATATCTGGATCTATTTGAAATGAATTATACTCCAGTAATTGCAGCTCCTATAGGGCAGTATTAGGTCAAACTGCCCTTTTTGTGCTGTGTCTCAAGCACTGGAGATGATGAATGGGCTCATTTTCCGCAGAGCTGGATGCTCACGGCTCCAGGTGAAGCCCACGCAAGCCACAGATGCTCATTGCTCCCACACCAGGGCTCCTGCCAAGCACTTCCTTTAATAAAACATCCAAACTCGCACTGTGCAAACACAATTCTGGCGCACATCCCTTGCCACTTGTTGCCATCGTCCCACGGGTCCTCAGCACACGGTGCCATCGCCACTGCTGTCCTCTCCAGGCTGTGCTTGACTGCTTAAGAAATCTGTGCCACTCTCGCCCCAGAAGGACCTTTTCAGCCTAAAACAGATTCCCCCCTCCCATTCTAACTTTGTGTTAATTATTAAGATAGGGTGGGATTGCAGAGACTAATTACCACTGTAAAGTTACTCTCCTGAAGGCTGATAAGGGAAATAATTAGGATGGACAAGCATGGATTACAGTGCTCTAAATCTCTTTATGTCTTGTCAAGATAATTCTACTACCCAAGCTCACGGATGACAAGAGAGGCCATCGGCAAACACAAAGCAGTGCTGGAGACCAAACAATGGGCTGGACCCTGCCAGATTCCACAGAGCACAGACCCTTCCTGCTGCAGCACAAGGGGGACTCTTCCCCAGCAGCTTCAGACTGGGACAAGCCTCCAACGGGCAACTCCAAGGACCTCAGCACAGACACCTCGGGAGAAAGACACGGAGCCTGGAAAATCCCAAGAGGATCAGCTCTGTGCATATCTTCCAGTCACCTTCCATGCCACATCCAGCAGCTGGTTTGTCCACAGGAAGATGCCTCACAGGTGAGGCACATCTGTGGCAGCTCAGGGGCCGCGGTCTGAAGCGTGACCAAGTGGGCAGCAGGGGGTCAGAAGGAGATGATCCTTAAGGTCCCTTCCAAGCCAGGCCACTCTCTGATTCCACGGTCTGCACGAGGTCCATCCTACAGGACCTTGCAGGAGCTGTTTTGTGCCTCCCCAGAGCACAGACAGGACACGTCCCTGTGCTCTGCTCAGACCCTGCAGCCCTTGGCGCCAGTGCCAAGCACAGCAGAAGGGAGGGTCGAGCTGGGGCAGAGCTGCCAGCGCCACCAAAATTAATCTTCATCCAGACAGCAGAGCTGAGCATGAGCTAACTCAGCCCAGCTCGCAGGCAGCTCCCAGCCCACCTGGCTCCTGCTCTCTCCCAGCTCCCAGGGTCACATTCCTCTGCACATCTCAAACGCATTCCTCACACATACATACACAGATTATTTTCCTCTAACAATTTCAGGCACCCTGCGCTAGAGCATTTATAACTAATACATATTCTAATGCTCCTGTTCACCTGAGACACCCGAAACTTTCCTGGCTCATTTGTCAGGTTTATTTATTTATTTTTTTAAACACCTTCTTCCCCTCGGGCCAGTCAAATGAGTCCAGTTAATTTTCATTTCCACAGACATAGAAAGTCATCTCAAGGTCATTTTTGGGTTATTTTACAGTTTCAGATCTGGAGGGTTTTGCAGGATTTGAAATTGAGGCTTCTGATTATCTGCTGCATATTGAAATGAAAAGGAACCAGCTGAGGAAAGACAGTGATGAAGCACCCCATTGACACCCAGGTAATTAAGGAGAAACAAACATGTTTGTTGGCTGAAACAAGGGAAAAAACAATGCAAACCATTTTATTCTAGCAAAAGGAAGAGAGGAGAGGAAAGAAAAAGCAGCAGCTAATGGGTTTCCATCAGAAGGGCATGCTTTGGTCAAGCCAAAAGCTTCCCAGTGTGTCTGCATTTCAGTGGGAAGGTTGTCAGGTACCACGGGAGGCTTTTGTCACTTCTGATCAGAAAGAGAGCAGAAAAAAAGAATGCCAGTAAACTGCAAAACACAGCCTTTGTGATTCAGGCAGATGAGCACAGCCCCATCCTGAAAGGAAAATATAAAATATATCCCTACATGCCCCAAGGGTTTGGAAGCTTTGAAGCCTGGTGGTTTGCCATGGGATGGCCCTGTCTCCTCCTGACCAGCTTTAGCACTAAAGTCCAGGAAATTATCCCCTTGGGAAATGGTGACTCCCAATGTCAGCCACCTCATGGCCAGGACCAGATGATGCTGGAGCCAAAGGAACAAACAACACCCGCGGTGAACTTGAGCAGGGGGCTCCTAAAGCTGGCCCGGCACAGGCGTGTCAGCCTGCGCTCCAAAGCCTTTATGAGATGGTTTTAATATCGCATGGCAGACGGAGAAACGCAATCACAACTGAGCCACACATCTCCCCAAGTCCTCAGGGAGCTCGAGTACAAGCCTGGCTTTGTTTCTTTCCCAGGGAACAATCAAGATAGCGGGCTCGCAGCGCTCCTCACACGCACTCTCCGGGGGCTGGAGACGGAATTAGTTTGTGTGCACTGGAGGCATTCTGGGTTTCAGGGAACCAGGCAGGAATACTCAAGCTCTGGGGCAGCCAGTGCCCTCAAGAGACCTAGAGCTGATGGTGGGTGCTGAGCTGGCACAATGCTGGCCTCAAGTTCCCCAAAACTGGCTTTGTCCCACTAATCATTTCCTATTGAAAAAGCAGTGTTGGTTTTTTGTTGTTTTGTTTGGTTGGTTTTTTTGTTTTGTTTTTTTGGGTTTTGGGGTTTTTTTTTTTTTCCCATGAAAAAGCAACTTACAGGGAGGAACAGCTATGAAAAATAACTCGTTTTACTCTTCTTAAAAAAACACAAATCATATTACTGGGGAATGATTCATTCTGCTCCCCCAGCCCCAGGAGATGATGTTTCCCTTCCCAGGCAGAGCTCACCACGTCTGAGGTGCCAGCACCACATCCCCATGCTCACAATAGCCTGGGGCACCGGGGACAGGGCAAAGCCACAGCCCCCAGTGGCACTAGGACTCAGAGGAGAATGAGGAACATCAATGAGGGCATCGCTGGACCACCAGATCACAGGATCACAGAATGGTTTGGGTTGGAAGGGACCTTAAAGATCATCTTGCTCCACCCCTGCTCTGGAGAGGGACACCTTTCACTGTCCCAGGTTGCTCCAAGTTCTGTCCAGCCTGGCCTTGGGCACTGCCAGGGATCCAGGGGCAGCCACAGCTGCTCTGGGCACCCTGTGCCAGAACCTAGCACCCTCAGAGAAAATTACTTCTTCCTGTTATGTCCCATCCATCCCTGCCCTCTGGCAGTGGGAAGCCATCCCCCCTTGTCCTGTCGCTCCAGGTCCTTGTCACAAGTTCCTCTGCAGCTCTCCTGGAGCCCCTTTAGGTACAGGAAGGGGCTCTACGGTCTCTCCAGAGCCTGGCTCCAGAGAAACCTTGCAGCAGCTCTGGTGCCTCCTCTGGGTCTCTCCAGCAGCTCCAGCTCCTTCCTGTGCTGGCCCCAGGGCTGGGGTAGCTCTGCAGGTGGGGTCTCACCTGAGCAGAGCAGAGTGAGAGAGGGAGAATCCCCTTCCTCAACTCACCTGGCCATGCTGCTTAACCTCTGCTTCCTAGCTAAACTCAGATCACCTTGGAGAGGTTTAAACACGGTGGCTACAGAGCTTTCCTCCCACAGCTGCCCCTTTCCCTGGTCCTGCTGGAAACACAGAGAGATGCAGGAACCAGGCAGCCTGCAGCAGTGACCTGACACCTCCAGCTGCTCGGGTCAGGTCCTTGCAAGATGCTAATGCTGTAAGAGTACAGCTGAAGTCAGGACTATTTTTCCTGCTGACTGTGAAATCAGGGTGGAAAAAAAAAAAAAAGGCGAAATGTATTGCCATGTACACTTGTCCAGCTACAGCAGTACCCAAGGCACAGTGCACAGCCTTGAGATTTAGTTGTTTGGGGTTTTTTTGCTGTTGAAAGCACTAAGGAAAAAATAAAACATCAAATGTTTTGCTGTGAACTCAAATGTTTCATTTGATAATTAGTTCTGAAATACTGAATGCCTGAAACCAAGCCAAAAAACCCCCTAAATTTTAGAAAAAAAGATCATTAAATCACTGTTTGGCTAGATCTATTTTAAAAAGACGTGCATGAGTCATAAAAATCCCAGTTCTGCTGTGGGATCATCCCAGTGGGAATGACCCTTGGGCACCAGAAAGGAAAGAAGGAATTGATCAGGAAGGAATGGCCCTGCTCTTGCCCTTCCCAGGACACAGCTCCCACCCTGCCAGCACTCCCCTGTCCATAAGTCATCAGGGATTTGATGGAGCATCCTGCCCAGTAAGGATTTTCCAAGTTCACACATCCAAGGACTGGGTTTAACAGTGGTGCAAAGCTCCTGTCCCCTGAGGGTCAGGGGGATTAGGTGTGAGCTGACACAGAGCGCTACACCGAGATGCAGTGATGAGCAATCCAAATTAAACATAATCCAAATTAAAGCCCACTGCTGCCAGCCCCTCGGCTGGGCCAAAGGCCCTGTTCTGACCAGAACCAGCCCCTTCTCCACACAGCAGTGACCACAGGGAAAATCTGCTCTTTCAGCAGCCTGCACAGCCAGCCAGGAGCAGGGAACCCTCCCCAGGTTCACCTCACTGCTCCTGCTCCTTCTGAGCTTCCCTTTTGCTCACAGCTCTCCAGGCACTCTCTGCTGTCTTGTATTTTTAATGGAAAACGAGGAAATAAACCTGAATGAAGAGATGTGACTTCTCCTAACAGCAGCCCCTGGCGCTGTGCATCCCTCCTGCTGCCCAGCTTGGTGTTGCAGGGATGTGCCACGGCCCCTGGAGCTGGAGAGGCTCCTGGCTCATAGGGATCTGTGCTGCTGGAGGGAAGAGGGAGCAGCCAGGAGATAAGGACTCGCTCCTGCACATGGTGCAGAGCAGGATTAGATACTTACAAATATTTTATCCTAGCTAAAGTAATTGCACCACTTGTTCTTATGAGTCAGAGCTATTTATTTTCATGCTTCAGGGCATCAGTTGATCACACCAGCTGAGGTCAGGCAGAAATTCCCACTGCTCCTGTAAGCATTTTGCATATTGCAGGGATGTGCATTAGCACCAGTCCCTGCAGCCTGGCACTCCCCCATCCCAGTCACCCTCTCCTCTCCCATCCCATGCAGAGGACACACCAGCACCTGAAGGGGGATTACAAAAAAAAGATGGGGAGGGGCTTTTTGCAAGGGCATGTAGTGACAGGACAAGGGGGAATGGCTTCACACTGACAGGGAGCAGGTTTAGTTGAGATACCAGGATGAAATTCTTCTCTGTGAGGGCACAGGTTTCCCAGAGAGGCTCTGGCTGCCCCTGGATCCCTGGAAGTGTCCAAGGCCAGGAGAGACGGGGCTTGGAGTACCCTGGGGTAGTGGAAGGTGTCCCTGCCCGTGGCAGGGGGGATAACAAGATGATCTTTAAGGCCCTTTCCAATACAAACCATTCTGTGGTTCTATGACTTTAAGAAGTACAACACAACAAACAGTCCCCGCTCTCTCAGTTGAATTCCTGTCTGTGGAACAGCACATCCCACACTCCTGTCCTAGGCAGGAGCCTCTTGGCACCTCTGGATATTGGGCCACATCCAGCTCCACTCCAGCCTCCAGGACTCGGGCAGAGAGAGCAGCAGGAAGAGCATCCAAATGAGAAGGGATGGTATTGGTTGTGCAGGAGGCAAAAATGAAAATTACTCCTTTTGACCCTGGAGCACAAGAGCCAAACTGAGGTCACTGAAGCTCATTTTGGTGGCCAGCAGTGCCATGGCCTCTGCTGGGAGCAGACACAGATAACTGCTCCTCCTGAGTGCTCGTGGACATGCAGCTCTAACTGGGTCACCAGCAAGAACCCTCCCCAAACAATATTTGGCCAATATCAATAAATAAAAACTAGGCAGCATGTGCTTAGAAGAAGCAGAAGAATGCAAGAAAACAGCCACAAGCATTGGACTGGGAAAAAATACACCTCCCTGGGCTAACCAACCAGTTCCAGTAACTCAGAAGCATTTAATAAAGGTCTGGGAAAGGAACAGCCTTTGATCTCCAAGCACTGAGCATGAAATGAAGCAGCAGAGGCCAACGCACACCAAATAAAATGTTCCCTCCACACAAACAACAGGTTGGGTGCTTGTGGAGGAAAACACATGTGTGTGGTAGCAGGGACTGCAAGGTGCTTCAGTGTCCCTGAGTGCACACAGCAACCAGGCCAGAAAGTGTCCCCTACTCTGCATCCAGCCTGAAACACCTCCAGGAGCTGCAGCAGCTCAGGATCTCTCCCTCGTCCCCTTCTTGTCATCCTGCTCATCCCCTAAATCCACCCCCAGCTGTCCTCCCAAACAGCACCGTGTTGCCTGCTCAGCCCTGCTGCCAGGCTCACCACAGCCAGGTATCTCCACATTTCCTCATCTGCGCCTCACTGATCCCCATTAGTAATTACACTGCAGCGGCAGCAGCTCCATAACTTTAATTATAAGACAATTTCTGTTCTAATCCCTGGTTTTGACTCGCTGCGCAGACCCCCCCCCTTCT
>VWZN01011568.1:345-23585 GCA_013396955.1 Regulus satrapa | reverse complement strand
AAAAAAAAAGTGGATTTCTCCTGGGAGAGAGCCTACCTCAAAGCCAGGATTACAGCTCTGAGTGCTATATCCATTTGCCTCGAGTGGCAGAGCAGGCAGGGCAGGAGCCTGGCAGCATCCTCACTGTGCCTGCAGCCAGGATTTGCCCCCTCCCACATCAGAGAGGGACGCAGAGACACAAACACAGCATCCCTAACCCGCAGCCTTGTCCCCCCTGACACCGGCTGTCCCCAGAAGTCCCCTCACCTGCTCCCACAGGCTTCTCCATGCCATCCCAGCCCACTCCATCACAAGCCTTATTTGCAGAGACCATGCACCTCCCGCACCCTGACAGGGGTGAGAGCGGGGGGATCGCTGCCAGCACAGCCCAGGGGGCTCAGGGAAGAGGAGGAGAAGGAGGAGCAGGAGAGGCTGGCTCGCAGCTGGCTGCTGAACACAATGCAGAGATGCAGAATGGCCCCTGATTACAATTTGAAGGGCTTCTATGCACTGAAAGGGAACTGATTCAATTGTGCCGCAACTCCTGAGAAGCTGTCGGCAATCAAGGCATTCTCCCGGCTACAATCACCGGAGGCAGGGTGCAGAAAGCAGGAAAGTATCGCTTAGGTGATGGCTTAGGTACAGCAGCGAGGGTCATTCCCCTCCCATCGGCTCCATCGCAGGCAGCACCGGGGACGCAGCGGGGAGAGGAGCTGGTTCATGAAATGCTGCTCTGGCGAACACTGGATGGACAGCGAGTCACCAAGCCATGATTGGAGGAGTAGGGGATGGTGAAGGGCATGAATTTGGAGTGAGTCTTTTGTGACCACTGGTTCCCGTGAGCTCCCCTGGGCGCACCAAATTCCCCCCAGGGCTGCCAGAGTGAAGGCATCCACTCATCCGCTCACAGGCACATTCTGCATCCCAATTCCTGTCCCTGGATGCAGGTATCGGGCAAAATTCCAGCCCAGCCTCCCCTCCCTTTGCAGACCACTGGAAACAGCTCCAAGCCCAGCACCCATCCTTTCACTTGGGAATGAGAAGGAATGGCCTCAGAGCTGCCAGCTTTTCCTCCACCAATTCCAGATCCAAGTGCCAAAACCAATTTCTAACACCTTGCTGCAAACCTCAGACCAGGCCAATAAAACTTCTGCACAGACAAGTGAGAAACAACCCTCCCCCTGGCCCCTGCTCTTCCCTGTGCACCTGCTCTTCACAGGGGGAATGAATATTCACAGGGAGTGTTCCAGGGAAGGTGACAAAGCAGGTGGGCCCCAGGCGTCGTGACAGGGACAACCTCTGCCTGTGCCCAGCAGCGGCTCCCTGCAGCCCCCAGCCTCAGCAGCACCAGCAGCTGGAGCTGAACACTGCTGTTCACACCCAAAATTCAACAAGCAGAGCTGGGAAGGCGCTCGGAGAATCAGAGCTCCCTTTAAGAAGGCAGCACCACGCCTGAAACTCTTGCTTTGCCACAAGCTGCACTCAGCCACTAATCCCAAAAACCCAGCCACCACTGTGCACATTATTTCAGAGCTTATCCCCTGGCCCTGGACAAATTATTCCCAGACAAACTCTTCCCTATTAGCTTCAGCATCAGGACACGTGTCCAGCTCCACTGGGCACGGAAAAGGGCAGAGAGCTGGAGCAGGCCAGGAAATGTCACAGCAGCCCTGAGCTCTGCGGGGACCCAAGGGAACTGCTGGAGCTGTGTCTAGGGGTTTAGACTGGATGTTAGGAAAAGATTCTTCCCCAGAGGGTGCTGGCACTGCCCAGGCTCCCCAGGGAATGGGCACGGCCCCGAGGCTGCCAGAGCTCCAGGAGCCTTTGGCCAGCGCTGCCAGGGATGGACAGGGTGGGGTTGGGGGGAATCTGGGCAGGGCCAGGACTCTCTGAACCTTGTAGGTCCCTTCCAACTCAGAATACTGTATGATTCCAGGAATCCCCCTATTCACCCAGCTGGAAGGGGTTTTTTTCCAGCTTTGCAGAACTACCACTAAAGAAAATGCTGCTCTCCCAATTGTCCTAAAATCAGCAGAATGCATTACATGCATGTTGGTAGGTAGAAGCTATCCTATTATCCAAGGAGATTATAATTACCTCATTTGCCTATTAAAAGGATACTGTGACAATATTTAAGTTAGAATGCTTTGGTTATTTGCTTAAAAATTATGTGGTGGCAATCAAATGAAAATTGAGGCTGTAATGCAGCCACAGCAATATTGCCAGTAATTTGTGGATCCAATAACGATTATTTTTAATGTATCAGCCAACATGCCTAAATATGCTTTTTTATATACACACACATATATCTGTGTACATATATACACACCCTGATGGGCAGCATGGGCTCCATTTCCCTCCACTTTCTGGAAACAGAGAGCTATGAAGCATCTCTCTTTGAAGCACCACATGCTGCCAAAGAGATTTGCAAGTGACAAAGTCCCCCATCAGCTGATGGCAACCTGTATGAACAGAACAGAATAATTCCCTGAGTCCCACAGGAAAGGAGACTGGGGGTGGGAGGATGTGGGCTAACATGATCAACAAGCCCATCTTGGAATCAGTAGCTCTTCCATCCTGGGATTCCCAAGCAAAATGTCCTGGATTCTTTCTACCTAGGATTCTGTAGCTCTGCTCTAGGTCTTTAACCTCTATTTTTAATGTAGAGCCCACCCTGTGTGCAGGGCACAAGGTTTTGTTATTTCTAAACAATAATAAAAAAGGAAATAGACTCATACATTTTCACTTGGCATTGTCCTCGGAAAATGGAAATCTGATTACTTATTCCTTACAATCCCAAATTGCCCCTGCCAAGCCAGACACAGTGAATAAATCCTTGCTTTTAGAGATATCCTCTCCATTACAAGTGCATAATGGGACCAGTATCCCATTGACCTGAGGACAGCAGGAGCACCAGCTGCAACCCCCTGGGTGTGTGTCACTGCCTCCCAGGCACCAAGCAATCCCCAGGAGGGATTAGCAGGAGAGCCCAGAGGGATGATGCATTTCCCCAGCTGAGAGCAGCCTTTGGGAGCACAGACACTGAAACTCAATTTCCTTCTCTGCTGTGGCATTTAACCTTGCAGAGAGGAGTGAGAGGATGGGGGAGAAGGAGGAGGGATGCAGGGGAGGATGGATATTTCCATTCAGAGACACCCCTCCCACATCCCACCCTTCCTGAGAAGCCCGGGAAGAACCTTGTTTGGTTTGTAGAAAGCATAAAAAAAAAGAGCAATACCCCAGTCTGTTGAAGACTCCCAGCATTCTGAGCCTGGGAGGGAGCTGCCTGCCACCTGAGCAGCACTTCCAGGATCCAGCTGCTCCCAAACACAGGATGGATCACAGCAATCCCACCCCACAGCAGCCTCCGAGATTCATCTGGGGATTGGAGCTTCATTTTCTGCCTGAATTTATCTAATTTCAGCTTCAAGCAGCTGGGTACAACTCTGCCCAAGCCTGCAAAGGGGGGGCCTGATTTACCCAAATACAGAAAGCTGCCCTAGCTTTCACCTAGTGGTGTGATTTTTCCCCCAAGCTTTCACACCAGGTAAAAGGCCACAGCCACAAGCCTTGAGAATGGGCTACTTTTACTACCCAGGAAGGAAAGTAATAATTCCCTACAGCAGTGCTGGGCTAGGCTGCAGCCTCCCTGAGCACAGGAGGACTGAGCTAAGGCTGCTGTCTGTGGGCAAGCAGCTCATTCACAGCTCTCCCTGTCTTCAGGGGTCAGCAATTCCTTGGAAAGAAAAAAGAAAAAAAGAAAAAAAGAAAAAAAGAAAAAAAGAAAAAAAGAAAAAAAAGAAAAAAAGAAAAAAAGAAAAAAGAAAAAAGAAAAAAGAAAAAAGAAAAAAAGACCAACCAAACCAAACAAAACAAACAAAAAACCCCACACACACCTCCAAGTCAAATGAGGCACAACCTACCAAAAACGCTACACCAGAGGTGCTGGAAACTCCAGGAAATGCTGGGTGGGGCTTGGAGCAACCTGGGGTAGTGGAAAGTGTCCCTGTCCATGGCACAGGGTTGAAATGAGGTAAGCTTTAAAGTCCCTTCCATCTCAAACCATTCTAGGATTATATGTACTTAGCCGAACTTGTGCATCCTGGCTGCCAAGCTAATTTCACTCCCACACATCTGAAAAGGCTTCTTAGCTCAGGTACAGAGTTGTATCAGACTCTAATACAATTCCTGCAGTATCTGCCAAGCCCTAGATGCTTTTCCTAAAAGCTGTGTAAATAGCGAAACAGCTGCTGCATTATTTTTTTATTATGGTTATTTTATTTTTAAAAAGCAGCAGGCCATGGCTCCAGGACCAAAGAACTAAATACCAAACTGCAGGAGCCCAAGAACTTAACTCAGAGTCTAATTAGGGGTCAGCCAGTGTAGAAAGCAGCAAAGTGGAATCAGAGCAGGGTCAAGATAATTTCCTTAAGAAAGGGTGGAAAAGAGGTGTCCTAAGCATCCTGGCAGTATTATCAGCAAAAGCAAGCCTTTAAAATAAATGAAGGTGATTTGGACAGTCTCTTTTCAGCAGATTTTCAGAGAGCTTATGATAAAAGTACTTCATAAAAGATTAAGGAAAATAAACAGCTACCCAGGAAGGGGCAGCACCAGGCAGGGATTACAGCTGGTAAGGCATAAAGAAACAAAGACAGCACTTCCCAAATTGCAAAGAGGTTTGTGGGGGACAACTGCATTATGGGAACGCTGCAAGATGCAGAGAGAAAGTCACAGTTTGTGCAGCATCTTGAGGAGCTTGGGTTTGCTGTGGCTACAGGGGCTGAGCGTTTCCGGCTGGATTCATTACACACCATGGGAGGTGGACGATGAAATTCTGTTTAGGCGAGTAAATGAACATGTTCTGCCTGCAGAACCACGCACCAGGGGAAGGGGGATGTACTGAATAATCACGCTGAGCCTGTGTTTTATTTGATTTACCTCCCGTACTGCCAATAAAGGAGGCTCCGAAGGTGGATGATGAGGCTGCATCCCTCCTGGGATGTATCAAGAGCCCTGGACAAAAGGGAATGGCTTCAAACTGGCAGAGGGGAAGGTTAGATTGGATATTAGGAAGAAATTCTTCCCTGTGAGCATAGTGAGGCATTGGCACAGAGAAGCTTGGCTGCCCCTGGATCCCTGGAAGTGTCCAAGGCCAGGTTGGACAGGGCTTGGATCAACCTGGGACAGTGGAAGGTGTCTCTGCCCATGGTAGGGGTGGAACAAGAAGGACTTTAAGGTCCTCTCCAACCCAAACCATTCTGGGATTCGATGACACATTTTGGGAGGTGTTTGGAGGGGACTGCCAGTTCAGAGAAATTGGTCTGAGACAAGACAAGCTGGTTGAGGGCTTTTCATCAACAACCCTCCAAGGGAGATGGATAATGTAATTCCCAAGTCTCAGGTAAAAATTATAAAAAAATAACCAGCAGTTTTGCTCACGAGAAGCTAACACAGAGTGAATCAATCAAATCCTGCTCCCCCATGACAGGGAGGATGCAGCACTGAGCAACACTCATTGCTCCCTGTGCCTGAGAGACATCCTGAGAGGTGGCTCTAGGGCCAAGCAGGAAATGCACCTCCTGTCCCACCCCACGGGCTCCAGGCACTGCAAAATACCTGAGGCACTTCACTGACAACACCAGAGACCCAAATCAGCCCTCAGGCAATTTAAGACCTTGCCATTTCTCCAGGTACCCAGGAGAGTGCCACATTAGCAGCCTCTGCTCACCTACGGAGAAGCTGTTCAGCTACAACTTCTGGAGAGATCCAGATTCAGAACGTGTCCAGCTTCCCAGGGGTTTTCAGCCGGCAGTATTAATGACATCAATCAGAAACTCAGTTGAGCTTCATACGCCCACTACTCTGTGGCATTTCTTCATCAGCATCTCTAGCAGCATTTGACAGCAGGAACACGCTTCCAGCCAATCCCAAGCAAGGCACTTCCCTCCTACCTACAGGAAAACATGGGGCCTGAGATGCTTGATGCCCCAGCACAGCCATTTGGTCAAGGAGTGACCAACTACACACCAAAGGCCACCTCCACAACTCCTTGGTGGCCTCCATGGTCTGTACAGCACCAGGGATGTGCTGCTCAAACACCCAGAGCCAAAAAGTTCAGGTTTTTGACTGAACCAGAGACTGAGCAGGTCAAGCCAGCACTGCCACAGCTCTATGTATAAAATCACTTTGCAAGCACTTGCAAATAAAGGCAAATAAATTCCTAAGTAACCCCTCCAAATGGGTCAAACTGGTGCAGAGACAAGGAAATCTTCCCCCTGGACTCTCCTTGCTGCAGGTGCATCCCCAGGGCTCTGCGACAGAGATGCTTCTAAAAACAACACAGAGCTTATATGGGACAAAAGTGTTTGCATTTCATCTGAGTGGGGACTCAGACTCTGCTTTACACCCCAGAGGCACCACTGGGCACCAGCACAGAGCCCTGGGACAGAGACTGGGAAGAAACAGCCACTGGATATAACTGGAAGAGGGAGAAAAAGTCACTGCTCCACAGGGGCCCCCTCCACGGGAGCAGCCCAGGAGCCAGCCCTGATGGCAGCACATCCCCAGCCCACACTTCATCCTAACAGAGACACAGCCAAAAGGAAACATGCCTGTCATGTCCCCAAATCCCCCTCTCAGCCAGAGCCAGCAAATTATGGATTGGTCAAATGTACGCCTCCATGCATGTCCAGCATCCACTGTCTGTGGAAAGGCTGCTAGGGAAAACCCCTTCAAATGGGATTTCTCCCCACTGGGGCTTTTTCCTCCGGTACAAATCTATTTGAAAAGAAGATAAAGCATCTACAGTTGGACTGAGGTTTTATTCAGAGAAAGCTCTGGCTCAGAAATAATTGCCGTTTGCTATAATTGGTGAGATGCAGGAAGGGACTAGATACAAGTGGAGTCTGTGCAATTTTGGGAGATTTGTTACGCTTAGCTCGCTTCTATCAATTTCAGTGGCTCAGACGCTTATGACCTGTTGCTCGGCTTATTGTGAAAATGGCTTTTATTTACTGCACTTCCATTAAAAGATGAAATCCATGCATAGGGCTCACAGGGCAGAAAATCACAGTTTACGTCTCAGCTTATCTCCCTTCAGCGGCCTCAGCTCATTTTTGCCCTGGCTCACTCCCAGCTGCTATAAAAAAGTATTTCTAAGCACTATTTTGAGTGGCCAAGGCCCCTTCCAGAGCCCATGGGGCAAGAGGCGTGTCCAAGCTTTAAGGGAGTGCTTGGTGCTGCAGCTGCAGGTCAGGCAAAATGGGGAGGATGAGGAATAGGGAGGAGGATGAGGGGCGGGGATGCTGCAGAGGGACAGGGATGCTGTGGCACCTCCATGCTCTCAGCTCCCAGGGCACAGGACACTCACAACCACCCTCCAAGCCCCAGCACTGCTCTGATGCCAGCCATCAGCTCCCTCTGCCTGCAAACTAAGCAGAGGGACTATCCAAGAGCATGCCCCACACTGTGCTCCTGGAGGGCAGGTCCTGCTCTCCTGACACAGCTCCAAGAGCCCAGTCCCTGCAGCACAGCTTACAACAATGAACCAACAGGCTCAGCAACTTCTCCTGCACCAGTTCCCTCCCAGGACTGCACCAGGACATCTCCCTGGAGCTGTGGCAGGTGGAATGCCCAGCCTGTGCCTCAACAAGGACAGAGTGAAAGGACATTGGTGCCTCCACCTGTGCCAGCTCTTGCTCTCCACAGCAGGCACCACCAGCCGTGGGGGCACTCCTGGGAGGGAGTGCAGGCATCCCGATCTCTCATCCTGTGAGAGCCCATTTGAACACCAGACACACCATCCAGGGGTATCTGAGCTGGTCCCCAGCAGCAGCGTGGAGTTGCTAAGGTTACCTCCTCGGCTGCCTAATTAGAGGAGCTGTCACTGTCTCACAGAGATCAGGATACGCGGGTGCACGTGGGGGAGCTTTCAACCACACAGGTCATTTTCAGCTCATTAAAGCAGAGAGAAAACCCCATGTCCTAACCGGACAGTGTGTCACAGCCATGGGCAGAGACAGCCACATGCCACTGTCCCACTGTCCAGCTGCCTGCTGAGCTGTGGGAAGAGCTGCTGGATGGAGAAGTGCACGGGCAAGCAGCTTTCCCAGCTCAGAGGAGCAGCAGATCCTGGTCTGTCGATCCTACTTACCCATTTCTTTCACTTCTGGCTGTTCACTTCCCCTGATCTCCTCTCCTCAGCCCTCTCTGCACCACTGCCAGCTTGCAGGCAGCATGGCAGGAAGGGAGCCAAGAGGGTCTGTCCCTCCCTCCCACCTCCACATGGGAAGTTCACACCACCTCAGTAATGCACAGCCGGGTCCCTCCAGGCTCCTGCAAACAGTGGGTAAGAAAGAGGTACAGGAGCTGTGCTCACTGGGTCAAAATAGGAAGGGAGGAAATAGCAAAGCCACAAGGAGAATCCCACAACGACCCAGAAGCACTGGATTTTCCACCAGATGAATCCACACGCTCCCAGATGCTTCCTTAAGCAGCAGCTCAGGAAGGACCTTGGAGGAGAGCTCTTTCCCTCAGTCTCCAGCACAGTTAAGTGATTGTTTTCACCTCCTGAATACCAGATCCCAAATCCCAAAGGCAAGGGAAGGGAGCTGGGAGCACAGAACAAGACACAATAATCAATACATCACCCCAAGAGGCTCAGGAGAGCATCTTCCTTTGGGAATCACCCAAGTAGGGAGAGTAGGGAGCAGACATCCAGTGTATGGGCAGCCAGCTCCAAGCACCTTCCTGCCCAGCTCCAAGAGCAGAGGACCTCTCTCCATGATGTAGAGAAGGTAAGACCATCCCCATCCACAGATCTGGGAGTGCTGGGCAGGGAAACTCCAGGACTGGCACCCTTGGGAACAGCCCCAGCCAGGCAGCCCCTGGGACCCGACCTTCGAGGAAAGGGAGCAGAGGCATTCCTGGATGGCAGTGCTGCTGGGGCTGACTTTGCTGGTTCAGAAAAGTTTAAGAGCAGCAGGATTAAAAGGAGAAGCAGCCAAAAATGCAAAGAGATCCTGGAGCTGAAGCACTTGCCAAGTTTCTCCCTTACGCTTCAAGACACCCACTCATCCTCCCCAAGGGCTTGTCAGACTCACATGGCAAAAAATACATGCTCTGCACCTACCCAAGCCCAAAAGAAAAGACCTTGAAATAAACCTGGAATCCAGGGCTGGCAGGAAGACAAAGTTGGGGGTGGAAGAGGAATTTTTGGTGTCTCTTTTCTAAGGAAGGAACTGCCTGACAGCTCTGCTGCAGGAGACCACGGCTCACAGCCCCGTAGCTCACACAGCCCCCTCAGACATGGCAATAGATTGTTTTTAATTACAGGGCACCCACTCAGAGCCCTTGAGTGCTCAAGGGACTGTAATGGAAACTAGACATTTATGGGAAATTAAAAAAAAAAAAAAAAATCACAACAAGCTGGTGCAGTCAGTTCTCATGGAAGAGAAAATTCCAAGATTCCAAGAAGTGGTCAGTGCATGACCAGTATTGCCATCTGCTAACCCTGACAAGAGGAACTGCAGGCAGCTGGCAAAGGGGAGGTGGGCTCAGAGCAGTTCCCTCAGACACCCTGGACACCTTCTGGTGGGCCACCTCCATGGGCAGGGGGATTGGAAAGAGATGATCTTTAAAGTCCCTTCCAACTCAGGCCATTCATGATTCCAAGAGATTGCTCAGCTGAGCTCAGCTCAGCTCCCTCTCTCACAGGGAGACTGGGTTAGGCTGGGACTGCAGCTCCAGCTGGCAAGATGTGACAGTGGGATGGGGAGCCAGTCACTGGATGGAGCCCAAGCTGCTGCACATCCCCAGACACCCCAAGCCATTCCCTCTCGTGCCAGCAGTGTGTCACGCCAGCCTCCACCCCAGCCCAGCTTCTCCAGCACCGCTGGGTGAGCTGGAATAGCTCAAACTGGCAAGTCCTGTGGCACAGCTGAGGGCAGAAGCAGCCCAGAGCTGCTGCCAGCCATGGGCAGCTCCAGCCTCCCCTTCACTCGGCACTGAGGGTGATGTTTGGCTAAGCCATTAACAGATGCTGGCTAAATGGGGAAAATCTGTTTTCACAAACCAGCTCCAAAGTGCAGCAAGTGCTGAGGGGTCCGAAGTGGTGAGGGCATGGCTGGAGCACCAAGGAAGGGATTGGCATGTGTCCGTGCTTCATCCACATCTCCTCATCTTTGTGCCCTCCTCCTGCTGCTCTGTTGGTCCACCAGCTGCCTGGAGGAGCAGGGCTCTCCCTGGGCAGGCAGATCCCACCCTGCCCAACACACACCAGTAAAAACACACCACCATGCCGGACACAGGGTCATTAATGTGACAGCCACAGCCAGCAGCAGCTCAGCTGTGCCTTCAGGGACAGCCACATTTGATTGTGGCCAAGGAAAGTCTTATTGAGAGCTGTCTTTCACGGAAACTTTCTTTTTCTTTTCTTTTTCTTTTAAAAATGTGTCAGTTTAAGACTGTAAAAATACTTTCATCTTCAAAACAGTGTCACAACTCCCCTTCAGCATTTTCATAACAATGCTGCCATTCTGGCTTCAAAACATCTTCCCAAACTTATTGTTCACACATTCACCGAACTTTAAAGCTCAGAACTGAGGGACTGCGATGAAACTGGAACAAGCTGCTCTTTGAATAAAGACAAGTTTTCCTTTCATCTCGTGCTAATTAACAGAAGCATCCCTCCCTCTGTGCCAGCCCCTGGTCAGTACTCGGCACATTCCTCAGACCTCAAAGAAAAACCTTCCTCTTCCCTCACTGCATCCGGTCTGTGCGGGCACAGTGCAGCATCCCAAGGGTTCAGAGGGATTGCCCAGAGAGGCCAGCGCTAGGGAGATGCAGGGGGGAGATGCAGGAGCCCCTCAGGAGCTGCTGTTGGACCCTTTCAGCTCAGTCAGGACAGGCATTACTGCAGCAGGAGCGCAGCAGTGACCCAAGGCCAGCAGCATCCCTGAGGCTGGCAGCACCTCCAGCTCATGGAGCCTCCCTCCTGCCCAAATCCCAGCTATTGGGGCCACAGCATGTTAAGGAACAGCTCCAGGGATGCTCCAGAGACCTGTGTCCCGTTCCTCACCTTTTGCCACACAGCAGAGACTGCTGGACAAGGTAGATCTTCTCCCAGCCCAGCCTTTCCCTCTAATTCAGTTCATGCCAGGAATAAAAATGTCCCTGAGCAGTCCCCTAACTGCTGCAAATATTTGCAGAGTTGGAAGAAGAGAGCACGGAGAAGAGCGGGGAAGCTGCAGAGCCATTAGCAGCCAAGGCAGAGCTGCAGCCTGCTCCCAGCCAGGTCCAGCACTGCTCTCCTCTCGCCAGGTCTCACCTGCCCTGCAGCTGCCACGGCTGACAGAAGCACCATTCCAACCTTAGCTTTCCTACAATCTAAATTCTTTCCCCCACCCAACAACAGCAAAAGGAGCAGAATATCAACATTAACACCTGCTCGTTTGCCCTTAGGCGCATCCAGAGCAGTTTAGTAGAGAGATGATCGAAACAAGCAGCTATTAAAACGCAGGGCTCTGAATCGGCAGAAATGCCTTTGCCTTTTGAGCCACAGCAAAAAGATCAGCGTCCTTCCCAGCCCAAAAGCCTCTGCTCCCAGGGGAGCTGCTCTCCCACAGCAGGGCCCTGGAGAGCTGGGCTGCAGGACAAGGGGTGCTTTGGAATGCCCTTCCCAGGAGGCGACCACAGACCTGCTTCAGCTGTGGGCGAGGTGTCCATGGGTAAAGTTGCACCATTTCTGCTGGAGAAAAGCCTTGGAGACTGCAGCCTACTAAGATTTGGCTTTATGCGACTTAAAGAAGACCTCAAACCAGAGAAGACTGAGCAGTGGAAAAAATGCTCTGGGGGAAGAAATGCAGCTGGGAGATGGCACAGGAGAAACACCAATGGATTGTTTAGCAAAGAACAGGCTCTCAGGAGGCTCAACTTTCCTGCAGCATCCCCTACAACCACCCCATATCTCACACCACGGCAACTCAGGCGCAAGGAGTGTTGCAAACAGGATTTTTTTTCCTCCTGTTTTGCTTTTAAGTGGCTCACTGCAACACACTGTAAAACCCTTCATCACCGAGGAGGGAAAAGGTTTTACAACAGTCTTTAAAAAGCAAGCCCAGGCAGCACACACAGTTTTGGGCAGCACATGGGATTTCAGGCAGCACTCCTGGGGAGCACAATCCGAGCTTGGCAGAATCCCTGAGGCCGGCAGCATCCCCCCCACCTGCAGTTCACAGAGCCTCCATCCTGCCCAAATCCCAGCTCCTGTCCCTGTCCCCACACACCGCTGGGCCACGGCACGTTAAGGAGCAGCTTGTCAGCCAAGCAGCAAAAGCAGCTGCTGGAAAAGCAGAATAAAACCGAGTACAACCACGGAGCAGCGAGTCCGCGGCGCAAACTGCTGCTCCGGCAAGACCCCAGGCTGGCTGCGAGCAGCCCCTACAGGCAGCATTCCCCGACCTCCCTCCCAGCTGCCATTCCCCCGATAATGGATTTCCTCCCCCGACACAGCAACAGCCAGGAACACAGGGAGGACAACTGCGCTGCTCGTCTGGAGAGCGGCAAACACGAGCCGAGGAAATGGCAAGGGCTGGAAGATGTCAAGCGACGTAATGGAGTTTGTGTCTTCAAGGAGCTCTGGCTTCTTGAATTGCGTTAAAAGGCAAGGCTGGGGCTGTTTGATTAAATGCATTTCCAGCCTTTCTGTTCACCCTCAGGAAAATTAAAGCAAGAAACACACGGCTGTTGGTCCAGTACAAGGCATGCGACAGCAATAGCTACAGTAAGAACAGCCACGAACCTTTAATGCCTCTTTGAAATTTGATCAATTTTGAACATTCTTAACATCCAGGATCTGTTAACGATGCTGGCAACGGCACATCCCATTCCTTGTGGCCTGAGGAACCACCTCAGTGGGGCTCAGGGAAGCTAGCAAAGCTATAGGAGCAGCAGGAGCCAACACCTGCACTCCTCGGCGATGTGCCTGGGAAGGTTTGGAGCAAGAACAAATGGACAAGAGGGCTGGTGTGCCCCTGAGATATCCCTGCTCCATCCCAGCAGTGCCCGCAGCGATTCCCCTGCTCAAACCTGACAGAATAACCTCCCTCACTGGTGTGTTTTCTCCTCCTGAAGAGGGGACCTGAGGCTGGCAGGCACCACGCACCCTGCCTCTCCGGTGATGCATTTGATGGGAACACGTAGAGGCTGCTTTTGATTTTACAGTTTGTTTATAGCACACATTTGGGGAGCTACACAGAATGGGAAAATACATCCCATAAACAAACTGCTAAACAAAACAGGCTAAATAACTACCACTCCAAACCAAAATAGATTCCAGCTACCCGCCGTGCTCCAAGCATATGCCTCTGACAACAGCTTTGCTTGGTGCCCCGGGTCCCACGTTCAGTTTTGATTGTTAGGCTCTGTCACGTTTGGCAGTGCCCTCAGATGCCTCCCACAGCTGCAGGTAAGTCAAGAGCAGTGAAAATACACCCAGCTGGAAGTGGAGACCAGCACGGGTGATGGAGACATCACCCTTCCCTGCTCCCACCCCAGAGACAGCCTGGCCAGATGTTCCCAAAGGCTGCAGGATGTGGACCTGAGCCATCAGCTGGCTCAGGGACTGACTGCAGAGACAGAAGGGAACATTAGGTGACAAAAGACTCACACAGCAAGTATTTCAGGCAGACATTTAGAGTTTCCCTCCCAAGAACTGCCCCGCCAGCTGAACTCTGCCACCCTGCTAATGCCCAGAAGCTATTCCTCAAGCGTTTAAACTTTATCTTCCCCTCTCTGGGGCTGCACAGAGGGCACATTCCCCTGCGAATGCCTCTTCTGTCAAGATGCAAAGCTGTTGAAGCTGTGTGAAAGTAATTCCCACCCACTCCTACTGCCCCAGGAAAAAAATATTTCTTTGGTGGTTTTGCATAACAAACAGCTACACGGTTTGCGTGTTTCTCCTGAGAAACTCGGGCTTAGAGGAAAACACCATCGCAGCGCTACTCTGAGACCAGACTTCATAAAGTTCCCCCTGCAAGGGGGGGAAATACTACCACAGAGATTAGACTGCCGCTGCTCCTGATAACATTCAGTCACCCTGGCAGGCTGCAGCACACCGAGTTTGTAAAGCTCCCTGGGAATCCTTCAAGATGAAAGGTACAGTATGATACGGATGTATTATATCCACGGGCTTTGTTACAGCACACATTTCCTAGCATGGTTTTATTGCTGGAACACAAAGTTCAGCCGAAGCCCGGGGGCTCTTCAGGTGACGAATGCACCCCTGCAGCCCTCCCTCCCCTCCGCAGGGGAGGAAAAATGCCAGAGCCCCTGATGGGAAGGCGGCAGCCGGAGCAGCCGCCGTCCTGCCAGCAGCAGCGGGCGAGGACCTGCCTGCACAGATAAGGCCAACGTCACCTCTGCTAGAGGTGCCTTCAGCCTGCAACACGTCTGACTCCCAGACATACCTGCCAGCCTCCCAAAATGCCACTGCTGTCATTGGCTCCTCTACAGCACCCCTCCTTCTCTGCTGGGAGCCACCCCCAGTAAGGGCCAGGAGGCTCCATCAGTTGAGCCAGCCTTAGTTATGTGGCACCCAGCACTGGTATCCCTTTGAATAGCCCGAGCGGCTCACCCTGAACATCTGCTCCAGGCTTAAGATAATGGGAAATGTTTGCTGTGGACACAGCTTGACCATGGGCTGCCCAGTCTGGATGGCATGGAAGGGAGGGCGAGGGATACAGATCCTTTCGGATCACCTGCCCAACACATTGCTCTGCCTGGGCACCTCTCCCTGGCCAGATTTCCCAGGATATTACAGGTAGAGGAACAAAGAGTATGACTGCATCAAGAAGGCTGGGGGGAATTCCTCGGGCAGGGCAGGAGAAAAGAGTTTAAACCCCTCTAATTTAAACAGATGGGAAGTTCAAATGATATGGAAGAAGTACGATGGGGGTAGAAGGAAAAGGGACATATCAGGATGTCCCAGTGAGCCCCCAAAGCTCTTCAGGGCCCCCACCCAAGCTGAACCCACCACACAGGTGACTGCTTAGGCCCAGCAAGCCAAAGTAAAGGAAGGTAAAGGGTTCCCATCACCCTTCACCCCACAGAGCAACCTGGGCAAGGCAGGGCTGAGTGAGATGGGAACAACTGGCAGCACCTGCCATGGGAGCTCCATCATCCCAGGAAGCCCATGTGAATGGGAAGCTGCCGGAAGGGCAGATCTTGCTCTGGGGGCACCTGCAAGAGAAATTAATCAGTGGCACCAACTTTGACCTCATCAGGCCCCCCTGGCAGCAACAGCAACGTGCACAGCAAGACTGAGCTGAGGGAGAGGCTTTTCTGGCCAGGGTGAGCAGCAGACCCTGGTCCAGGGCTGCAGGGAACACGCTCTGCCCCAGCCCCCTTCCCCTGCTGGCACACACAGACCACCCCGTGTTCCCCACCCCGGCACAGGAGCACTGCAGCAGGAAGCTGATGCTACTGAGCAGTCGGCCTGAGGCAACAAAAAACATTCCTATGCTGCTGCCAGCTCCGATATTGTCACTCGATCCCACAGTTTAGGGATGTGCTGTGCTGGCTGGAGCGCCTTGAGAGCCATAGAGAGCAGCAAGGGAAGGATCCGGGCTGTGAACCGGCTTGGGACAGCCCCAGGACACTCAAGAATGCCAGCCCAAGCTTGGCAAGTGCCTGGAGCCCTGGGGCTGGCCAGGGAGCCCAGCTCACACAGCACAGCCAGGGCAGGGATCCAGCCACAGGCGAGGCCGTCCCACTGCCCTAGAGAGAGAAAAGGAAAGGAAAAAAGGAAAAATAATCAATGCCTCAAAGACACCAGCACAGCTGAGCTTGGGAGCATGGTCATGGCTGGGAGCAAAGCTGGGGTGCCCAGGACCTGCACCCCAGTTATAGGGAGCTGGAGCCGTGGGAGGGTGGGCTCACCTCTGCAGTGACTCCCAAGCACAGGGGCAGTGCCCCTCTGCAAGCACACCCCATCCCACAGAAAGAAGGACACCATGCACCAGAGCCCCCCGCCTGGGCCCAAATCAGCCTGGAGGCAGAGGTTCCCCCCTCCTCGAGGATGTGCAAGCACCCATCCCTGGGGAGCCCTGCTCTCTGGCCCCTCTGCAGCCCCTGGGCACAGCTGGCAGTGCCACTTCTGTGCCATTCCCCTGCCCTGCAGGAGCAGGTGATGGAGCACAGGAGGTGTCCAGCCCCAGGGGTCCTCTCTCCCTGCACAGCTGACCTTTAGCAGCCCATCTCCCTCTGCGTGACCATCCCTTGCCTCTCTCCATAACAGGATCACTCCCGTGCATATGCCTGGGAGCAGCACCATCAGCTCAGTAATCCTCCTAAATACAGCAGTTACCAGGTGACTGGGAAAAAATCTCTTATACTGCTGATGCTGCTAATGGAAAATTTCTCCCCTTTTGCTGCTGCTTTCAAAGCCAGTCGAGGTTTCCAACAGACTTTGTCTTGCACTAGGACAGGAGAGGTGAAAGCACAGAGAAAGGAGTGCGGGACTGGTGGGGGACAGATACAATGAAATAGAGGGAACTGGTGCTGGTGCCCCTCCCCATCAGCCGCCTGAGCCCACAGGCAGAGCTCTGCCTTCAAATCTTGTCTGCCCCACCTTCTCGCAGCCCAACCTCCCCGTGGAAGGATTCCTTTCTTCCCCCCTGACCTGCAGCAGGATGCTGGAAGCATTCAAGTGCATTGCTTCTTGCAGGGCAAACGGGGAAGGCGCCCAAAGGGAACAGTGGGCCAAAACAATTACTCTGCAATTTTTCCCCCTGCTTTCCCCCTTCCCAGGAGACAACCAGAAAGACTCACCCAGCCAGTGCAGATGCAGGCAGCCAAGATAACTGCTCGTCCCCTCTGCATGCCATTCTGCTTCTTCAATACCATTAAGTGTCTCCATACTGTCTGGACACTGGAAACCTTAAATGCATTAGCTGAGACCCGAGCAGCAGCACAAGCATTCAATTCTTTTAAGTGGCCCCACTTCTTAAGCTGGTTATGCACAAGAACCATCCCTGCTCGATGCCATCACACACCCCACAGGTAAGGACGGGGCAGGACTGGGGAGCAGCACGGCAACACAGGCCAAGGTTCACCACTCCCCAATTCAAATGGCTGCTGCAGGAGAAGGAAACTTGGGCACAGGCTGTGCTGTGGATATTTCAGATGAAAGGCATCAATCGAGGCACCTTCTTTCTTTTCAGCTCCAACCCCAGCCTGCCCCACACTCTACACGGCATTTTGGTGTGATGGCAGGTGTGTCTCAAGCCACCTGCACCTGAGAACGTATGTCAAAGAAGCGTAAGATCAACACCTCAGCATTGCCACACGTGGCATCAATCTGTTCTCCCGCTGTCCCAGCCTGTGCCTGAGCTCCTGTCACACCAGGAAAGCCCAAGGGCTCAGCCCAGTTTCACAGCCAGCCAACACCCCTCATCAGCGCCCTGTCACCGAGGCAGCACAAAGGCTCGCCCATCACACAGCTCAGATTCTCACTTTTAGGGCTCAGGAGGGAACAGGCAGCAAGTTTTCAGAGGTAACATCCATCTGCGTGCTGGCACTCGGAGGTCATCCACCACCCCATTCCCCACGGAGGACTGCAAGCTCTCTGCATAATTCTGAATAAAAGCTCATTATTTCTCCCTGAAAAAAGAGCAGCGAAAGCCTCTGGCACACACGCATCATGGAAAATCAGCTGTGAGGAAGGGGGAGCAGGGGGGATCCCCAGCCTCCTCCCGTGGCAGCTCAGCTGCAGCAACCAGCTCCTCTCTCCCTCCATAGTTAATCTTCTGTTGCCACTAGCTGGTCAACACGGGTACTCTTGGAAAGCAGCAGCTCCCCGAGCACAGCCTGCACTCAGCTACACATTCCCAGCTTTAACTGGAAAATTCAGCCCAGAAAATACCTGAGATGAAGCAAAATCCCTGTCAAATTCACTCTCCACCATGCTGGACAAACCACGTTCAACCTCGCCCTTGGGGAGGGAAGGGGTGGCCTCAGGAATGACCCATTTTCCTGGGCTTTTTTTGCCCACAGCCTTTCTGGGGTTATAATGCCCACAGACCTGCTGCTCAGCATCCACATCACCAGTACAACCCCACCCTGAGCTGGGCTCTGCTTCCTCTTCCCAACTATAAAATCCAACACAAAAGCTGGAGCAATCACATAGAAATACAAGGAGGGAAAGAAATTTGCTGCCAGATTTTCCTCTTTCCCCCACAACCAGGGACCTGGTCCAGACCCCAGAGCCCACACAGCTGTGGATGGGAATGGAGGGACAGGGAAGAAGCTCCAGTGTCAGGTCTGCCCCTGTCCCCATCCCAGAGTGCCCACCAACCTGTCTCATCCTCACCACACCATCTTACTGAGGCTTTCAGGGTGGAAGATGTGACTCTTTACCCATTGAATAAGCTGAGGAATAGAAACAATACAAACAGAAAAAACCAAAACAAACAACAACAAAAAACCAAAACAAACAAAACCAACAAAAACCCAAACAAACGAAAAAAAATGATCCCCAACTTCTGATTATCCAAACCTCTGAGCTGATACTCCAGGCACCTGAAGCCTAGCAGGAGGCATTAATGCAAAGGGAGGTGAAGAAAGCAGACTTTGCTCATCGGCTTTTCCGCAGGGACGACCCCACTTTTAGATGCCAAGCCCTGACAATGGAGCCACACACTGGCCACCCTCTCTGCACCCCCACAGTGCTGCTCCAGACCCCACAGGCCAGCTCAGAGCAGGGAAGGGCACTTCTGAACAGCAGCATCAGCTATCTGCAGTCACACCCGCACTCCCCAGGTGCCTTCAGCCTCCCCACCCGCTCTGCACAAACAGGAGTTGGTGACCAAAACCAGGGTGGCAAAACCCTGCTCAAGCATTTCTAGGAACAGCAATTAATGTAATCAAACAAAAGGGAACTGAGTGCTTTCCCTTATTTCAATGTATTAATAGAAGCTCAGAATGATGAAGGTTGGAAAAGGCCTCCAATACAACTGAGTCCAACCCATGACTGATCCCTCCCACAAGGTTGTTACCCAGCCCAGGGCCCTGAGTGCCACATTCAGGCATTCCTTCAGGACTCAACACTCCTTCCCTAAAGAGGATAAGTCCAAGATACAAGATGACTCAGGGAAGAGTTAAGAAAGAAGATAAAAGAAGTTGCACTGAACTGTTGAGGAGCTGGAAGAGCAGGGGACGATCATCAATCAGCCACACACAGGGGGACACCAGGAATGCAGACACACGAGCCTGTTTTGTGACAACCAGCAAAAAAAAAACAAAAACAAAAAAAACCCCACTGTGAAGCACTGCAGACACCATCAAACAACATCCATTAAAGCCATTTATGAGAAGTGTGTAGTAAACTGTTCTTATGTAAGTCACTACAGGGTAAGAGCAGTGGTGAGAATTGGTCTGCCTCTTCGCTTCTCTCTCCTCTATATAAACCTGCTCACACATAGACAGAGCTCATCAAAATTAGCTCGGAAGCAAACTGCCTCATTCCCTGAATTGCACTCGGAGCAGGCTACGCCGTGGCGGAGCAGCTTCTGTAGGGAACACACGGCTGCTGACTGAGTCAAGGTCCATGCCTTAGACAGACCTCGCTGTGCAAGCATGAAGTCAATGACAGGCTTCACCGTTTGCCAAAGTAACTCTAGGAGAATTAGAGAGGGGGAAAAAAGCCACAAAGCATCAGTAATATCCAAGGTTAAGGAAAGGGCAGGATGCTTTTTCAGGAAAGGGGAGGCACAGCAATTCATAATGCACTGGTGGCACTTACATTTGTCATTTCCTGCCACCACTGGGCTTTGCTGAGTAATTTTATAGTAACATAACTGGGGGGTAGTGGGAGAAGCATCCTTCTTGTCTCCAACGCAAGGAGGAAAAAATAAACCAAGGCGTAGGAAACACAGAAGCTGTGACTCCCCACTGGAGGAGGGACACCGGGCACAGGGAGCTGTGGGTGTTTCAGCAGTAGGCCCCTGCTGCAATCCAGGAGAAAGGCACAAAGAATCAAAGTTTTTTGCCATTGTTGGAAGAAGATGAAGCCATCCCCACCCTGGGCTTCCCACCCTCCTGCAGGTGCAGGGTGCCCAGCGAGGCAGAGAGAGCTGGAGCTGCTGTCCAGCATCCCAGAGTGCCCACACGGGCACACAGGGAGGGTGTGGAGCACACCCAGGTACCCTCCTGGGCACACGGAGAGGAGCTGCTGTGGAGCATCCCCGAGTACCCACCACCCCCTAGTGGGCTCCTGCCTTCCACGAATAGCTGCTGCTGCTGCTGCTGCTGCTGCTGCTCCTGATGTTGCCAGCATGCCCTGGGCCCAGGCCCAGCTGTGTGGATGTTTCCTAGCGTTGATTTCTCCTCTCTCTCAGCCATGCAGAGGCTCCTGCAGAGCAAGCAGCCCCGCAGGCAGGGATGCTACACTGGAAGCTCTCTCTTTACGCACTTAAGAGAATAAAATCTCATATTGTCAGGGAACAGATAAAGTTATTTCCTCCTTAGAAGGAGGAATCCTTTAAAGAAAAGGGACACAGAGCACTCCACATGCTTTTTACCAGCCACAAATTCAGGCCATCCACCTGGAGGATGTGGCACTTCAGGACATGGTTTTGTGGTGGACTTGGCAGTGTTAGGTTTACAGTTGGATTTAATCTTAAAGATCTTTCCCAACCTACATGATTCCATGACTTTAAGTTTCACACCACTGCAGACAAGGCTGTGGCACCTGCCAGCCTTTAGCTACAGATCACCCACCCTCCTTTAATTGCCAAGGAGTGAGGAGCAGCACAGGCAGCACTGCAGCGCTGGGAGATTGACTAAGCTGGAAGTTGCTGAGCAGACCCACGAGTACAGCCCTGGCTGCTTAAACGCATTGCCACCAAGCAAAGAAACGTTTGCTTTCCTGCCTCCTGGCCTGGAGAGACTTTCGAGTCCTGCAGAACGGAGTGGCCTCAATTTTTTCTCTACTTATTTCACTTCAGAGTCAGTAGCATCAGCGCTATGTCTCAGCTCTGCCAGCTTTATGCTGCCTTTTCTTTTTTCTTTTCTTTTTTTTTTTTCTCTCAAAAACCCCTCCAGGATGCCATTCAGGATGGCTGCCCTGAGCTGTGTACTTTAAGAGGTCAGCCTGTCCCATCCTTACCCTGCTGAGGCTAGAAAGTGACCTCTGCTCACAGCAAGATCCTGCACTCCAAGACGCTCAGGAGTCCTCAACACATTTGCAGCCGGCAGGACGTCAGCTCTTACGTGTCCTCCTGAGCTCATGCCCAGACAGCCACTAAACATGTCCAGCAACACACATAAAGAGATACAATCATCAGAAATCAGCTAAAGATAAGGACCTGCAAAGGTTCTGCCAAAGAGAAATCTCTGCCCCAAGTCACTCCCAAGCCCTCCCGCACGTAACGCGATTTCACCTCCAAGAGCCCATTACGAGGCAGCAGCTGCTCTCCAACCATCAAGGAAGTTAGAAAAGGATGGAGAGGGAAAAAAATCCACCACAGAAAACTACAGCTTTAATTCCTGCACTGGGAAAACCAGCCAGCAGAAATCCTCCACAGCCCTCACCCAGAGAAGAGTTAACTGCGAGCGAGGCAGTTGCCACACCAGGAGACGGGGAGAAATGCAACAAATTTGAAATATCAGAACATCCACAGCAATTCATGAGCTAGACCTTGGGGAAGGACAAGTGTTTTACCTTCTCTGGACTGATTAATTCCAGGACCACGATGAAGCCATCCCACCATGGGCACAGCCTCCGTTTATCTTCCAATCTGCCTGAAGCCTGTGAGAGTCCAGGTGAATAGGAGGGGCTGTTTCGGGGTCTTCTGTTGATGAAGGGGCAGGAAAACCCTCACAGATTTGCACAAGATGTGCTTCATATTCATGAGTAAACACATAACCAATATGCTAGGCAAGTAAAAGAAATTTTTAGATGAAGACATGGTCTCTTTACTGGCAGGCACTCACAGAAATAGGATTTGCTCTACAAGATCGTGCCTCTGATCTATCAAGACAAATTTCTCTCCTCCAACTTGAGCTATTATCTAAGCTCACACAGAGGGGTTTCTTTGCTATCTGATATATTTAGATCAGTGCGCAATTCACACCCAGTCCCTGAAGAAACTGTGCTCTAATCTGAAAATTAACTCAGTGAACCATGAAACTTCTTGTTACTTTTAACCACTGTACGGTAAACGTCATTCCTACTGCATCAAACCTTTGATTTGTCACTTTTGTTAGTGAAAAGAGAGTATCTGGTTTGTTTCGGATTTTTGCAGTTGACCAACCGTGTCTAAGGAAACTGCAAAGCTGGAGCCCGAGAGCCTCAGGAAGTACCACCAACTTATTTATTAGGGCGTTTGCTACAACAGCAAAGCCTCACACAAGGTAAAACGACAGGACTGGGGACACAGCAGGCATTTCCCTACCCCTGCTCATTGCACGCAGTGAAAGGCAATCACTCCACGAGGTATGGGGAGGGACTTGGGGTCAGCCGCCCCCAGTGAGCCTGGACATGGGCACACCTCGACGCACCTGAGGCACACAGAGATGCGCTGGAAGTCACAATCCCGCGTGTCAAGAGATACCCGAGACCCGAGTTAAGCAGGTACCCAAATTATCCTAGGTCTGGCTGCCGGAAAACAGGACAGCTGATGGATAAGATCAACAAAAACCCTTCTGCGACCTGGCAGAGTAAACACCGCACTGCCCAGGTGACATTCGGAGCAGTTCTCTCGGAGGACTGGCTGATTACGGCACAGAAATGGGGAAAAGTGACGAGAGGCAGCTCGGGCACCCCATCCGAGACAACAGGATCCGGCTTCGAGACCGAAATACGACCCCAGAATTATTTCTATTCCCATCCCCCTCCCCACAAAGCGGAGAGCGGGGGAAAGTCTGCAGCGTTCGCACAGACCCGGGCGCCGGAGTTGTGCGTGGAGCGAGAGCGAGCTTCGAGAATTAACACGAAGCATTTATAAAATCAGGCTCTGGCTAGAAAAACAGCCCCTCCCGCTCTGCCAGGCTCGGCGGCACCTCCTCGGGGCTCAGAGCTCAACTTGGAGCACACGAGGCAGCAGCCCCCATCACTTGCAGCCTGCGCGGGGATGCTCTCCTCCTCCTCCCGGGGAAGGCTCTCCTCCTCCCGGGGCTGGCAGCGGCGGCAGCCTCAGGCCCTGCTAAAAAATCCCTCCCCGCCAGGAAAAAAAAAAAAAAAAAACACCAAAACCCCAAAAAGC
>VWZN01011567.1:453390-485831 GCA_013396955.1 Regulus satrapa | reverse complement strand
CTTCAGCTCTGCCCAGCCTCTGTTCTCCAGGCATCACTGCTAACACGAAGGTTTTTGTGAACCAGTCCTGCTCTGAAGGGCACCAAGATCAGGTAGAAGAGAAGTCAGTGGTGCACATCACCAGCCAGATGGAGGAAAGATCCCAATGAAACCTGCCTCAAATGAACCCTCCTTGCTCATGCTAATGAGAAAACCCAGGACATGATTCCCATTGAATGAGGATGTGGAATGTGGAGCATTTCAGAAGCATCCAAGCACAGCACAGCCAGGACCAGGAGCTCTTACATCCCTGAATGGCAGCTTTGATATCCCTGCTCTGAAGGACCCACCTGGATCCCTCGGAGAGAGATCAACAGCCTCAAGGCCAGGCAGGGCCAGGCACTTCCCATAAGTCAGCCCCACTGACTGTATCAGGAGTTTGGCACTAAGGAAGTCAGAACTTTCTGAGCCTGGCTCAGAATCGTGGCTCAGCAAAGCCAAAAAGAACAGCCTGACCTATTAAAGCTCTGACAAGCACCACTGCAAGAGCCTTTCTATTCCCTGAACGTTTGGCAAACCTGGAGCAAGCATTTGAGTCAGGCTGGATTCTAGAAGCTGGCAGAACTGGGGGGCTCCTTTCTGCTTTGAGCTGCCTTGTTCCCTCCAGCTCTGCACACACTCACAAGGGCTTCTTGTGGTGTCTGAGACTATGGTCACTAAAAATAAAGCAGACAAGAGGAGCTGATGGACTGGAAAGCAGCTGGTTTTGGTTGCAAGGGAAGGAACTGAAGCATTTTTCCTTTCTTCTTCTGCCTTCCCTCTGCTTTTTCATTCCCCAATTCCCTCTTTTCTCAACCCAAATCCCTTAATCTCAGTGCTGATAATTGTAATTACTCTAATACCTTGCCATCTGAGCAGTTCAGAAATGTCCATCCTGGGCCAGTCCATTTTGTGGTGGGGAAGAATGTATATGAAAAGCACATGGGCTCCTTCTGAATTTTAATTTAAAACAAATATGGAGTCAGGTCCAGATTAATGACATTTCCACCAAAGGCTGCCTTTGTTGGGGGTTTCTGAATCCATGTTGCTCTTTAATCAAAGAAGGAAAATGATGATGGGGGGTGACAGTTGGAAAAGCTGATGGAGAAAGGCTGGATTTTCTCCAGGCTCTACTGTTCTGATCCACACCCAGAATCGTGGTTTACAAATCAGTGGCATGGTTTCCCCCTTCAACTGCTGGAGTTTGGCAAAACAATAGAGGATCGTGGGTGGTCAGCACAGAAATCACTGCACAGCCTCCTCCAAGGAGAAATGGCAGACAAAAAGGCAGTTCCAAAAGGGACAGTGAGAGCAGGGGCTGTGGGGTGGGAACCTCTTTCCCAGGGCAAGAGAAACCTGTTTCAGAAGCAGCAGAGGGATGATGGACCTTGGGAGGAGCTGATGAGCTCATTAATGCTTGAAGTGGGGCAAAACTTTGAGGTCTTTGAGGGGCAAGTCAGGATGGGAATTAAAAAGCAGCAATTGCAATCTGAATTTGTACTGCTGTACACCCCAGGTACACGGGACATTGGCTTTCCAGTCATGTACCCAATTCGAGATCGTAATTTTAAAATAATTTCATTAGCATTTCTTGAAGGACCACAGATTTGTCTAACAAGACAACCCACTTAGTAAACAGCCCAGCATGCTTTTGACACTGCAGATGTTCAGGGCTGCCTCCCTTTTTCTGTCTCCACAGCAGTGATTCTGGGTCCACCAAATCTACAACAGGTGAGAGATGTTTGACTAGCAATGTCAAAGCCACGGGTGCATCTGGTTGATAATTTTCCAGCTTTCAGACATTAGCTGGCTTTCCAATTTATTTCACACAGAGTTCTTTGCTCACTCCTACCAGATTTGGGGGGGAAATGCTCTAATTGTTCTTTAACCATCAGTAAAGCATTAGTGAGATATGGCTTACCAAAAAAAAAAAAAAAAAAAAAAAAACCAAAAAAAAAAAAAAAACCCACAAAGGCAGCCACCAGTGATGCCCCACACTATCCAAGCCCAGCACTGGGTGCCACACGTGGAGCAGCTTCACCTCCCCCAGCAGCTGCTTCTGCTCATTTGCTGCCCACAGCAATGGGGATGTGGAGCCCACAGCTCATGTGAAAGCCAGAAGCAGCTCTGGAGTACAAACAAACTCTCTAAGCTGAAAATCCAAAGCCTAAGGAAATGTGCAGCCCAGGATGAGAATGAGGTGACCCACCCCAGGAACAAGGTGACCTGTTTGTTTCTACCCCATCTCTGATGGTTCTGATCCTCTCAGTCCCCATGCAGCAGCACTGTGAAATCCATTTGAAACATCAGAGAGAGTCTGTGCATCAAACTAAAATGAATTCTTCTACCCACCCAGCCCCCTTACAGGCCAGCAAAGGCTCCTGCTTTCCCTGCCACACCATTTCACTGCCCTTTGGCTTGTCAGCTCATGTTCTTCACGGAAATCAAGCAAGCATTTCATTCCCTTGAAAATCCAAATTGAGATTCTCGGGTTTATTTTTTTTTTCCATTTTCTTAAGCCCAGATAGAAAAATAGGTTTATACACATAAATAAAAAAATAATAACCTGCCATTTAAATCCTGTTCAGTCAATTAGCTCAGTGCCTCGCTCTGGGCTAATGCGATCGTCTTTCTTTGTTTGCTCCTATTTATACTGCTCTTTAAAGTTCATTAAAATCACTGCTGCTATCTCACACAGAACAACTGTTCAAAACATCAGTGTCACGCAGTCGAGAAATTTATGCTTTGAAGTTCCCTCCTTTACTCATTTTTATTCGGCTTTTTTCTCTTCTTTTCCTTTTTTCTTTCTTTTTCTGTGTTTCCCTCCCCCCTTAATGACTAAACCAGTTTTATGCTCTTCACAGTTATTCCAAAACCTGTTCCTCCTGACACGGAGCTGATACATCATTCCTCTCCCATAACCCTTTTTCTCATTGTCATCATTTCTCCCCTCACTCGCTTTGGCTCTCTGCTAAGTCCATCACAGCTTTGTTTTTATATCCTCGTCGCTGTATTTTATAGCCCAGTAAAACCTAGAAAGCTGCTTCAGAAAAACACACGCGTGCCAGCCCTTTGATGTTTGTGTTTGTGTGGCAGCTTGCTGGAACGTGTCAGCCCAGCACTGAGACAAAGCCCCTCGAGGCCAGCTCTGGATGCACCAGCAGAGCAAGAGCAGCGATGGGGGACAGCAGAACAGGCATTCCCCACCTGAGATAAATCACCTTTCTGCCCCAGTTCCCCCCTCCATGGTGAACTGCTGTGAGAAGCTCCACGGGATGGGAGATGTTGACCTCCCCTCCAGGGTACCAGCCCTGGGAGATCCCTGCACAGTGCCAAAAAGCAAAAGGCAACATGTCCAGGCAGGGAGAGCTGCTCAGCAGCGACAGACAATGGCAGAGTCAGGCCCAGGAGCAGGTGGAGGAAGCTCATAACAAAAAATGGGGCTTTGGCTGTAGGCTGGCTGGAGCAGGACGAGAGGGCAGCTTCGCTCCCCTGTGCTCCAAGGATTGTGTTTGACAGTTCTGCAGGAAGTCACTCCTCTCATCCAGGCAGCCCCGGCCCTCCTACATCTGCAGAGAGCCATGGGACAAGGTTTCCAGAGGAGCCTAGAGACACACTGTGGCCAAGGAGAGCCTGCTCAGCTGCCATAAATCCATCCTGATGAAAAGGAGGGAGCCCACCCCAATTCCAAACCTTGCCCTGACTTGCAGCAGGGTCCCCCCCCATGCCAGACCTGGGAGAGGAGCTGCTGCTCCAAAAGCTTCTATAGCTAAACAGACAACTCAGAGGAGTGCCTGTTCTAGGGTCCAAGACTAGTCCAAAATTAATGAACATTTAAAAGAGAATTATTTTCAGAGTGGTGCTGTACCTGGCAGGTGACATGGCCTCTCCTGGGACCTGCACAAAGGCTGGTTCACAGAGGACTGGGAGGAGAAATGGGGATTGATCCTGCATGTGTAAATCAAGTCCAGATCACAGACTGCCCCGTTTTATCCAGCAGCCTACTCGCTCTTCTGCCAGTCTTCAACAGATTTTCAAGGCTTATAAAGACAAAATAACCTGTAGGGTTATTCAGGAAGACATCAGCAGATCACTTTAGTTGCCTATACTCAGATTTTGTTTTGAATAAAACAGTTTTAAACACTGTTTGAGCTGTACATAAGTTATATCACGCTGCAATTTTGTACCTATGCCCTTTAGAAAGTGATATTTTCCTCTCCTCCAGAAGAACTGGAGAAACTTCTGTACTGAGAATGAGCAGAAGACCTCTGTCGGGAGCCAGGATCAGTTTTCAGCCTGCAGCAATTAACGAGTGCTGTAGACCATCACTTAATATGATACAAAGAGCATTGCCAAATCTCAGGATTATATCTGGAGCTTTACTCTCCAGTCCCCTGTGTCTGGAAACATGTGATTCCAAGAAAACCTCAGCTTTTTTTTTGCTTTTTTTTTTTTTTTAATGCTGTTCTTAATTTTCTGTCTGCAGAGAAAATCCTGAAAACATGAACGGCAAAGGCCATCAAATGCAGAACAAAGAGCTCTGTGTTAATGCATTTATGTTTTTTCAACTTTTTCTTCTAAGCAGTCTCTGGAGTTGAGGGCCCGTTTCATGGTATCTTGGTGCCACAGTGATGCTGTGAGTTGTCCCTTAGGAGTTTTAAAAAAACTGTGAGTTCCCTTAGGAGTTTCAAAAAGAGTTCTGGCCCCAGCCCAAGAGGTCAGCAGGTGGCTGGGACACTTGACCCCCAACGTGTCACCCCCATGGACAGGTGAGACCCCACCCTATCTTCGCTGCGGCTTTTGAAAGATGCAAACACTATTTTCACCTCTGAAACTTGGGTAACAGGAGCTGTGATGGTGTGTTTTTCTTCTAGTGCACTGTCTGTCACCACTTCTGTTGGGGCATTGAGAGTTGGAGTCGGGACCTCTTGTGCAGTTTTTAAATCCTATTTATTATCTCTTTTCTTCTACAATGTGAAGGAGTGAGTCAAATCTTCACAAATTACAGCAAGAGGTCACACGACTTCTGAATACAGAGCTTCTTAAAGACTTATTAAGCAATAAAACATTGCCAACAAAGGTATTTACTTTTTTTAACCCAATCATGGCTTAACTCGCCTTCTCACGCTGTGCTACAATGCAGATTTTTCTGAGCTATCACGTCATGACACACAGTGCTGCAGTCCAGGACTACAGTGAACTTTGTAATTACTTCTGTATTTTCCGTGTCTTAGGTTTTAATCTCTGAACTATTTAGCTTAATGTGTCTCTACTTAAATTACAAATCCACATTCTAGCTTCTGATTTTCCAAGTTTGGAATCCTTCTCCAGGATCTCAGGTCAAATCCAATGCTCTCTTCTGAGCCCTGGCCTGTAGGCCCATGATTTTGGGAATTTTCTCCAGTTTGGATTCCAACGGAGTAGGGGGATTCTCTTATTTGGCTTTGCTGAGTGCAGCAGAATTTACATGGCTCCTGGCCCCCAGGTTCTGGCCATCTGGTCCACCTCAAATCATGCAAGAATTTGAAGGGCAAATCTCCCTTCCTGGGGAGCTGAGGGAGCCCTGCCTGGTGCCTGCTGAGGCAGACATGCCAGCAGTGCCACACTCACGGCTGTCTTACTCTTCTGATGCTGTGGAACAGCAGAGAAATCTAATTTCTCAACATCAGATTTACAGCTGAAGTGGGCCTCTCTGACAAGGGAAGGCATTGTGCTTATTCAAGCTGATCAAGAACCTGAGAGCAATATCTATTGAGGAAAAAAATGGTCTGCTTTAATAGAAAGATATTGAAAGTGAACTCACAAATTGCTTTGGGTTTCAGGTGAACAAAGCACGTGAAGGATTTGATTTTCAGCTGCTTCCCCTTTCTTCTGTCCCCAAAACCACACTGTTCTCAACAGGAATGTGGCCCACAAACAGCTCTAAGAGCCACAAGACACTGCTCAGACCTCTGTGCTCCTCATTTTCACACAGCAGGGAAAGTTGCTGGGGTTTGATCCAGCTTGTGCCTCCATCCTCCAGGAAAAAAAGCTTCTCCCACACAATGCCCAGTAAAGACTCGATGCTACCTATGACACAAGACATGGTGATACATCAAGGAGGCAGCAAAACACATCTCCAGGAGCCCACGTGGGCCAGCACAGTCAGCAGCACCCACCTCAGCAGGTCTGGAGGCCAAGGGGGTCCAGAGAACGCCACAGCACAGGGAGTGACAAGATCAGAGCTTGCCCCCAGTGCAGCACACCAAGGGTTAACAGCAGAAGGCAATAGGTGCACTCTCAGCTTTGGCCAGTTTTCACACAGCTCATTTGTCTGCCTTCTCGAGGTATTCTCCAACATGTACGGGGTGGACAGTGAGCAGGATTTTATGGGGTGAAGAGTCCCAAGAATGTACCGCATCCCAAAAACCCTGGAGAGAAATTCTGGGTTGAAATGCCTAAACCTGCTATGGGGTGGAAAGGTTTCTGCTGTGATTACGGTTCCCTGGCTTGGGTCCTAAATGTTTACCACCCAGGTTGGAGGCCCGGGATTCAAAAACTCACTGACAGTGAAGGTGCTGGTGGGCATACAGAGAATTTCTGTTCACAGCGCAGCCCTCCTCTGATCCACTGAGCTGTGCAACCAGCAGGGACAGACCCCATACCTCCCTCTCCTCATATCATTGCCCCATAATTCTGTGTGTCACCCAAATGTACAGACAAAGCCCAGATTGATGGGCTCCTCATCAAACATTTCTGGTTGCAAAAGCAGATACCAATTCCCTGTTTCCTCAGACACCAATTCCCTGCTTCCTCTCACCCTCCACTTGCCAGTGCCAGGTGATTTCTCTTCTAGCTCCACACTGATCATGGCAGCACCTGCCATTCTCAGTAACCATAGCACAAAAAAAAAACCAAAAAACAAAAACCAACCCTTGGTGGATATTCACAGGCTCTCCCATGCCCCTCAAACTCCTCTGAAGGACTCCCTCAGCAGCACTTCTCTCATACAAGCCCCTACCCAGAAGCAACACTAAAAACAGGATTTTGGGGTGTCTAGGCCAGGCAGGCCACCAGCTCAGGAGCTTCTGGTAAGGAGCCTGCACTGAGCTGTGCAATGGAAAAGGAGTAATTGGAACTAGCAGTGCAGAAATATCTCAGAATAATCATGTACTGAGCTCCTACCATGATGCTTATAAAGCCAAAGTGGGCAGCAGTCCAGACAGAGCCACTGGGGAACAGTGCAGGAATGAACACACAAGAGCCCTCACTCGCACAGGCAGGACATAAAACAGAAACACAGAATTTACCCCACTCAGGACTGGGCTGGACTGGACTTCTCTCTTGGCTGCTGGATTAGTGGCCACTCACAGTGCCTCTCCCAGCAGTTTATTCAGCTCACAGTTTCTCCTACCTGCTAATCTCTCCCAGACCTTCAGCTGCTCCAGGGGAAGGGTCAGGCTGAGCCACGTGCCACAAGGTTTGCCAGTCTCTGTCCATCTCGTGCCCTCCTGTTGTTCTGCTGTCTTTCATGGAGGCACCACAGAGAAAACCTGGATGCCCAGCTCCAGTGCTTCTTTCTGTGGGGAAAAAAAAAAAAAAAAAAAACCAAACCAAAAACAACTGGAAATGTTAAAAGTGGGAATTGTGATTTGCTTGAATGCAAGTTCAGGTGGCAAATCAGAGACAGCTTGTCCAGGGGGCTTGCATGTGGCTACAGCCCTGCCTTGGGCATTTCCAAGGGCCCCAACTGCTTGTCTTTGCATCTTGAAAGAGCTTTCAAAGTAATTTTTGAAACCTCATAACTGCTTCCAGAGTCCACACATTCCTTCTGCCTAGCATAAAACTCCAATAACCCTTTTAAACAATAAAACCAGCAAGGGAGCACTCAGAAGGAACCTGACAAAAACTAGAAAACCCTTGTAGAAACTCCAGCAACCTCAGGCCAGTTTCTGGGAAGAAGGCAGGGTATGGACACAAGGCAAGGGGTCCCACAGCAGCTGTGAAGAAAGAGACTCCTGTTTCCAACACAGCAAGGTGGCCACGTCTTTTTGGCCCTGCTGATGACAATTCCATTGGCTCCTGAGCCCTCTTTCAGTAGACGTGGTGCCTTTTCCACACAAAACTTTTCATCCCATCTCGTTTTTCAGGCTGCAACGGACCCAGCATGACAGAAGGGATGAGGATGGCCAGCAGTTTCTGATGACAAAAACCCTGCACTCTGACACAGAGAATGGGCCTAGATGTTTCATGGCAGCCCAGAGTGAAACAGCCTCCCAACGCTGCTCATAAAAGGGAGATGAAGAATTGCTTTTCGACATGATATTCCTGTTTTTCCCCCTTTCGCTTTTCACGCTCCAAAGAGTGAATTAGTTCAGATTCAATGGAAGAATGGAGAGAAGGACACCAGGAATGACTCACTTATTGCTGCCATTGCTTTCACTGAGTTTTCCTCCCTTTTGAACATGGCCCTGGCTGGTTTCCCAAGCAAGAACTGAGTGAGCTGACTGTTCATCCATCTCTTTTTAAATTACTTCTGTACTGCATTGAATAATTGTGCTTCCATTTTACTCCAGGGCTAAAGGTGACTAACTTAAAGGTGATTATCTTTTGTTAATAGCCTGCATTACTGAGAAGGATCTCAGAATTACCTTTGTAATCCTTCCCCACACTTTAATGTTGCTATTATTATTAATACTGCTCTTCAAAACATTTTTCTCCTGTCATGTGGAAGCAGCAAGTGCTGCTTCTCAAAGAGATGGTGGAAAGGCTGCCTGATACTATCAAGCAGAAAGAATCCAGGGCATCACATCACATTTTTTTTCCTTTAAAAGTGGTGGTGTTCAAGTCCAGTCATGAACGAGGGGCATCATTTGATCAAATTGATGCAGAATAGCTGCAGCCAGGTTTCCACAGTCAATATGGGTACCACAGATCTGGGAGCACGGAGGATTTGTACAATACATTTTATCTTTTAAATGAACCCATTTTCCCCCTGCTGCCCCACTGACAGCCCTGTGGGCACTTGCACTGGAATGTCATCCCAAATCAAGTGTTTGCAAGCCCAACTTCAGAGGCAGCATCAGGTACTGCAGGTTTTTCTCTCCTCAGGTTTCAGAGGAGCTCAGCAGCACTGCTGCAGGAGGATCTTTACCCAAGCCAGGTCACACAGGACTCCTGAAACACCCCATCAAGAAATCCCAGCACACCATGAATAATCGGTATTAGGCTTACATTTTTCATGGCCCTGACTTTCTGCAGTGTCTGCTCTAACAAATCTCATTTGTCAAGCTTTCTCCACATTGTCTGCTGAACACTGAGCCCCAGCATTGCTCATGAGCACTCAAAGGAAGGCTCTGCAAGGACTCTCTGCCCAGCACCACTGCTTGACCACCCTTTCAGTGAAGAAATGAAAAATCTAAACCCTGCTTGGTGCAATTTTAGGCCTTTTCTTTCTTGTCCTGTCTCTCGTTCCCCGTGAGCAGAGCCTCACCCCTACGTGGCAGCACCTTCTCTTCAGGGAGTTGAGCAGATCCAGAAGGTCTCCCCAGAGCCTCTTTTCTCCAGGCTGAGCCCTTTCCCAGCTCCTGCAGCTGCTCCTCATCAGCCTTGTGCTTCAGCCCCTTCCCCAGCTTTGCTGCCCTTCTTTGGCCACGCTCCAGCTTCGCCCAGCTCACACTGGGAGATGAGGTTGTGTGGGGCTACTGAAGTCACTGGAAATCTCATTTCACTGCCTGCCCTGACCTGGATCTGGGCTGGAAACCAAACTCGCACGTGAGAAACACAAGAGGCCAACTCCAGAATGAAAATGTCCCCCACCAGGCACAGTCTGGTTCTGCCATCTCCCCTTCAGGGTGAATCTCTGCCAAGAAAAAAAGACCCTGTGAGCAGCACCCTAAAGGGAAAGGAGCAGAGGGAAAGAGGGAAGCCTGAGGGAAACAAAGGCAGCACGAAAATCACACAATTTGTGGAAAGCCCACACGTCCCCAGGCCCACAGGGGCTCTCCAGGCAAGGGAGAGCCCCATGCAGGCTGGGAGCACCTTCCCGTGCCTGACGAGTTGTGCAGTTATTTAAGAACTCATCGTCTGTCACTGCTAACAGCTTTACACATAACCAGAGCTGCCTCACTTTGCTGTGCACATCGTGGCCACGGCTGCCAGCAAATAAATGTCCATGGCTGATGGCCTCATTTCTAAGCAGAAATTCCACTCTGGGACTGACTACGGAATATTTAAGATTAATCATTGCACTTGTCAGATGATTAAATCCACTCAGCATTTGGCCTCTCATCTTGTCATACCCATTTATATTAAAATCATCGGGGCTTGCCCTGCCCATAGCACTGGATCATTCAGCAGAGGCTGGGCTCAGGTGGATAAAGTGCTGCTATATATCTCAGGCCTGAAAATAACCTTTCAGCTTGCTTCCACTGTGAAACCAGCATTTTTGTGGCTGCAGTCAGGCCAGAGAGCTCTCCAGGATGTTTGTTTAACTGCCCAAAACAGTGAGCCAGGCAACAGAGCCAGTAACACAAAACCCCATTTCTCATCCTGGTTTTCAAGTAGGGTTAAGCAAGTCAAGGGAAATGGTCTGAGAGGCAAGAGGGAAGAAAAATATATGAGAAACGACATGTAAAAATGTCTCTTTGAGAAAACAGTGCTTGATTCTGAGAATAAAAATCTTACTAGAGTCAGAATAGTCCTTCCCTGAAGCAGAAATTTTTCCAGTGTTCCCATAAAAATGGAAGCCATAAAACAGATTTTCAATTCCAAAACATACACATTCTCAACTGAAAAGCTTTCAAATGTAAATAGTTCTGTTGAGCCATGATGTTCTGGCTTCGTGTTACCGCTAAAGCGTGGATGCTTTTTGAAAGCAGTAGATATATTCCACAGAAATTTGTATTTAATTAAAATACTCCTTTTTTTTCTTTTTTTTTTTTTTTTTTTTTAATGAAAAAGTGTTTTGGCAGGGAAGTTAGAACAGGCTTAGCTATGGTAAGGACATTTGAGTGTGTCCAGGACTGAATTTTCTCCTCTGAATGATATCTGTCCTTTGGCTTCAATGGGACATTGCCCTCCACAAAAGTGGTTTTAACCCACAAACACCCCCATGAGCTCCAAGTTTGACACCCAAATATATTATTAGTGACAGAAAATCTTCAAGTAGTGAACTGATTCAATATCTACATTTTGCTAAGTTGTCTGCAGCTGCAAGACCTGGAAAACAAGACTGAAAACCTCAAGAAATATTCCATATGACTTCCCCTGAAGCTTGTAGCAGAACCACAAGAATAGTTTTTCTTCAAGGTATTTGGAAACCTCAGCTCCCAGCTGGATTGGAGAAAGGCAAAGGCAGAAGGAAATGAAAATCATCTGGGGAAATGTTCTAAAGCTGCTTAAGACCTCGTGGAAGCCTCTGTCTGGATTTGGGTGGAAGAAAGAGGCAAGGGCAGCTTCAGGAAATGACTGAGATCAGAGGCAAAGATGCTGTTGGCACTTCGGCAGAAAGCTTCAGCAATCTCAAATTTCAGAATGGCTGAGATAGGTGAAATTAGACCAAAGACTGTCCCACCAGCAGCTGTGATGGTCTGAGCTGGTGAATGCTCTAAAGCAGCTGAATTTAGAGGTGGATAAAGAATGATACCCAGCTCTATTCCTCAGTCTCACGTCCAGTCTTTAACCTCAGCACAACAAACACGTTCCTGTCCAAACTGAACAAATGACCAAAATTCTCTCTGAATGGGATGAAAAAGGAGAGTAGGTGGAGTCTTTTCACTTTTTTTTTTTTAACTCTCTCAAATTACTTCATGCATGCAAATTGCATGTAAAAGAGGCCTGAGCTATCTAATCAGGGGCTTGCCTGGCACCAGGGAGCCAGATGCCCAATGTCCACATGGGGTTTCTGGGAGTTTTGGCAGCTCCCACCTATGGAACCATCACTCAGGATAGAAGAAACCTCTAAGGCCATCAAGGATGCCACTGATCAGCACCAACACCACCTCCAAGCTTCTACAACCTCGTGGTTGGCTCACCAGCAGCATGTTGGCTGAAGATAACATGAATTACAGGTCAGATGTACAGAAAATATTTTGATTTGCAGACCTGAGCTGTGGAAAAAGTGCCTGTGCAGGTGGGAGGGAGCAAGGGGAGGTTTCCTTCCTCAGCTCCCTCCATCTGGCAAAAGAAATCATTCAATGGCAGGCAGAGTGGGCTGAGGAGCAGCTGAGGGAGCTAGGGGGGCTCAGCCTGGAGAAAAGGAGATTCAGGGGGGACCTTCTCACTCTACAACTCCCTGATGGGAGGATGGAGCCAGGTGGGGGGGTCAGGCTCTGCTCCCAGGGAACAAGGAACAGGAGCAGCCATGGCTTGACCTGTTTTAATCCTCATTTATGACCCATTTCAGCACAGTCCCCTGTTCGTGGGCAGTCAGTGGTGAGAGCAGCTCCAGATCTGGCTGCACATCTCACATCAAACATCCCCATGATGGGCAAGACAGAGCACCAGCACCAGCACTTCCCAGCCACAAACTGTCCCCAGAACAGCTGGTAAAGACCAGCAGCTCCCATGGAGCCATCCCAGCTTACACTAGGGCAGATCTAACTTTGCTCCTGCCCAAGACAGAGTAGAAAAATATGAAAGCCTTGTTCATAAATCACTGTCAGCCCATGATGAGGGTTGTCCAAGCTACAGCGAGATTAATTGCTCCAGTCGTGATTCCCCCTCCAATCCCCTTCCTGCCCTCTCCAGAAGTTGAAGGATTTGGAAACCATAATCCAGCAGACGTGGCTTTTCTTTTCCTTTAAAACTGATGGTATTTCATGTGGATCAGCTGCAAAAACATTTCAACCCCCTGCACAACCTTTCAGAAGCTCATGAAGGGGGCACGAGGTCTCCTGGGAAACAAGTGCCTAATTCTGGGGGCCAGGATGTCCTGCAACACCATGGCCAACTCTTATGTGGTGGGCAGCCCTCAAAAATTACTCCTTGCTGCTGATTTCTGTATTTTTCTTTGTCTAATCACCCCATGCAGCCTTAAACAGACCAGCATGTTAAAAAGTCAGTGCTGTGGAGGAGCACTAAGAAAGATTCTCCTCATCAAGGCAGGAACTCACATGGGGGATGGAGAAAACACTGGTGGGTTCATCAACAGCAAAAATCATCCCACTATGATTGTTTCTTTTACTTTCAATTACTTAATATACACCTCAGAATTATATAAAACCACATCCAGTTGTTGCAATAAAAAGAGAAGGGTTGAGATTTCCCTCGTGCATAATATTCCTTTTTCCTCCAGAAGACGGGTAACCTGCCCTGAGCTACACCTGTGGCTGTCTTAAATCAATCAGTAAGAGATGAGAAATTGGAGACAACCCAATTGCATCTCAGTAAGTGAGAGAAAATCTGATCTGGTTCAACCTGAGCCCAGGTGTATGAGACAAGACTTTGAGTAGGAATAAGGTGAGGATTTAAACTGAAGCATTGTACACTGGCATGCCAGAAATGTTTGAAATTAATGTCGTTTCAGCCATTCCCTCCTTTCCCAAAGCAAAACAGTAACTCAGCTGTTTCCTAGTGATTCTTGCTATATTTTGCCATATTTTTACAACTAGAAACATCTTCTGATGACACCAAAGGTGTGAGAAGTCCAGGTACAGACCAGTGTGATTGGCTTGAAGGCTTGTATGAGCTGTGTTGGCATCATTCCCCCTCCTCCTGACAAAAGGAGGAGACAGCAACAACTTCTCTCCATGCAGGAAGGAGACAGCAGCTCCTCAGAGCCCCAGGTTTGTGAATGATGCTACGTGGGTCCCCTCCATTTTCCACAGCCACACAAAATTGCAGCTGGCAGGCAGACAAAACACCAAAACCAACAGAAAACGTGATCCTCTCGGAGGAAAATTTTGCCTTCTCAGCCAAAAAAAGAGCAAACTCTGTCCCAGAGTGCTTTGAATTTAATAAGGCATGTTATTTTTAGTTTTTATAGATGAAAATGTCATTAAAAGCAAACATATTTCTGAGGAGAAAAAAAAGCTAAATTCCTTGCAGTTTGGAGTCTTTTGAAGGCCACCTCTACTTTCAAGAGAAGATGATGGGTTAAAATAAAAACACATTGGGCACATTTTTCTTTTCCACACAGGGTGCTACAACGCTGCTTCCAAATAGACAACAGTATTATTTCCTTCAATTTTAAAAATTCAAATTGCCACCACATAACTGAGAACCTGGCCCTCTCCTGCCAGAGTGACCATCTGAAGAGGGAGCACATGCAATCCCAACACCAGGGAGATGGCTCTGAACCCAGTCAGACACCATGGCCAGCCCAAATCCACACTCAGAAATTGAGCTGAACTGAAAACTCTATCCCAGCAAGGAGGTCAGTTCATTTTGGGGTCAGTTTTATTTGTCCTAAGGGCTACTGGAACAGGGGATAAGTAGGAGGGTAACTTGAAATCAATCTTCGTAGGAGGCTTTTGTACCTCATGAAAATATCCATGAGTAATGTTGATTGCAGAAAATAAAGTAATCTGGTGGCTGGATTTCAGTAGTAGGGGCACAAAGCTGGGCTCTGACTCCATCTCTGGGCATTCAGGCTCTCTGCACCAGCAGCACTCACAACTCAGAGATGCTGCTCTGCTGTGCCAGTAGAAACCAGTCTCTCTTTACGACAGGACCTGAAGCTGGATTTAGGAGCTGTTCTGGGAACCACATGGTGAACGTTTTTGCTCAAATCTTTGTCAATCTGAAAATCTTCCAACAGTTCTCAATAAATATATGTCAAAGCAGTCGTTTAATGATCCTATCCGTGTGGATCTTGCCACAGCCCCTTGCACTGGTAAATATGGGTTCTCAGAACTCACAAAGTGAGGAATGTGGAATTTTCTCCAGGATAAACATATCCACCTAGTGTTGGGATCCAAACTAGAGAAAATTCCCAAAATCATGGTCCTACAGGCCAGGGCTCAGAAGAGAGCACTGGATTTGACCTAAGACCCTGGAGAAGGCTTCTGAACCTGGAAAACCAGAAGCTAGAATGTGGATTTGTAGTTTAAGTAGAGACACATTAAGCTAAATAGTTCAGAGATTAAAACCTAAGACATGGAAAATACAGAAGTAATTACAAAGTTCACTGTAGTCCTGGACTGCAGCACTGTGTGTCATGACGTGATAGGTCAGAAAAATCTGCATTGTAGCACAGCGTGAGAAGGCGAGTTAAGCCATGATTGGGTTAAAAAAAGTAAATACCTTTGTTGGCAATGTTTTATTGCTTAATAAGTCTTTAAGAAGCTCTGTATTCAGAAGTCTTGTGACCTTTTTTTTCAGACACTGTAAATTGTGAAGACCGGACTCACACTCCTTAACATCAGGAGATAAGAGATAATAAATAGCCTTTCAAAACTGCACAAGAGGTCCTGTCTGCAACTCTCAACGTGATGCACAGCTCCCAAGACTCTCAAGAGAGTCAGGCAAACTCTCAAGAGTGGTGCACAGATGGTGCACTAGAAGAAGAGCACCCCATCAGCCTGCCAAGGCAGGGGAATCGGACTCAGCTGTGACATTAGCAAAGCCCCTCCTGGACAGGTGTGAAGGTGGACATAACACACATTCTTCCCTAGGTCCAATCTGCTGCTTAGACCCAGCAAAAACACAAACCCCAAACACAAATCCCACAGCTTCCAGATCCTGCTCAGCCCCCCACATCACCGGGGTCACGGGGGTGCCATCCAGAGTTTGATTTACTTATTATAATAAGGATTAAAAATATCCCTGGGAAGCCTTTAAACAGAGCATGCATTGCATTCTCAGATGTTTACAGGGAAGGCTCCATGATCTGTTTTCTCTTTGCAACCAAACTCTCCAGGATCCAAACAGGATAAAGCAAGTGGGAGGGCTGGAAAGAGCAGCAGTTCCAAAACGGTGCATTCAACAGAGAACCTGCACATCCATGTGCCCAGGGAACATGGGAGCCTCAAGATGTTTATGGCTTTCTTCTGAAAAAGCCAGGCAGTGCAGTCTTGCTAATATGAACTCAGGAAAATATAATTTCTGACAAGGGTGGGCTCTAAACCAGAGATTTAACACTATTAATTTTAATCTCTGCCTCTCTGGGCTGTCTTGATGAATTTATTCTAAACACCAGAGTAGATTCCCAAATGATGCCAGCCAGCTTTTCTTGGAGGCCAGTGGACCTCTGCCAACCTATGCTGACTCCATATTTACAAGGTTCTTTAATGGGTAGAATCCAGATATTTTGAGAGGTCCAAATAATAAAAAGTAGCAGTAAATTAGGGGGCTGAAAAGGGGGACAACGGGCAGACAGATTTCAAAAGCCCATTCCAAAGCTTTGGCTTTGGAAGAACGTGGGCCACAGTCAGAACAAAACCTGCAGGCATGTCCCCAGAGCCTAATTCAGGGAAATCACACTAGGGATAGACCTGATTTATCAGTGTCACAAGCAGATGAAAACCCAGAGGATGCTTCAAGAGACAAAACCCTTTGGTGTTAAAAAGGGAAGCTGCCTTCCACTTCCACCCACTGTGGATTGGAGGCATAATTATTTTAGGAGTACTGTGGTGAGTAAGGAGCAAGCAGGTTGTCAGACCAAGCAGCTCCATGTCTGGAGGATTGATGGGCAGTTGTGAAAAACCCTTCCCTCCCCAGAGTGTTACCAGGCAGCCAGAAAAGGCTGAGCAAGGATCCCCAGAGCACCCAGCCGTGCTTCTGCTGCCACTCAACTCCTTTACAAGCCTCGACCTCCACCACAGCCAAGGGAGAGTCAGCTCTGCTACTGGACAGCCTTTTTTGGCCACACAAACATGAGATGAGAAATTCCGGGCTTTGATTACCTTGCTAAATAGCATGTAATGGGTAGAAACAGTTCAACTCACTTTTCAGTCTGCTTTCAGTGCAGATTAACTCACAAATTCTGCCTCTGAGCGTCCCAGCATGTCCCAAGCTTTACTCCAGGCAGAGTGAGATCAGCATTTGCTTGATGTGGTTTTCCCAAAGAGAAAATAAAAATACATTTAAAGAGTGGCATTCTATTCAAAAAGGGGTCAACAATACAACAAAACAGGTCTTGTCATCTAAATTGGGAAATCATAAATTTGGGGCTGTCCCCATCTTGGTAACACAGCAAGGATCTTTGTTCCAAGCATTAGGCAAAAGCCAGCACCCTTAGCCAAAATAACCTTTCAGGCAAGCTCTCATTGAATAAATCTTTCACACCAAAGGGAACATTTTTCAGTACTCTGCTTTTTAACACCATTAACTTTAACTGTCAAGCCTGACAAGTATGGAAAACTGTTTTCTTACAAAAGTTAACACAAAAAACATTTTCCACTAGAAGGAGTTTTACTCACTACACATTAACTCTCCATTTTACCATTTCACTCTAATTGCTATTTTTCTCCATTCCAAATTTCTTTTCCTCTCCAAGATCTGGACTTTAAAGAGTCCGAGCAGCCAGACATCAGCACTTGTTTATAGACGTTCTGTGACATGGCTATGTTGTAATGAAGTAATTATATTTAAAAGAAGGATCTGGGAATAACCATGACCCATTAATCACATCCATTCATATGCTGCTATTCTTTTTTCCCTACTGTTTCCAAGCGTCTAGGTGAATTCTTGAAAATATTCATTCGTTTAAAACCATTTGGTCACTTTCAGAGCTGCATCAGAACACGAATTAATGTGTGTAAAGTCCATTAGAGGCCAGTGTGCTGCCACAGCAGTCTCAGGGGCATTCATCCCTCCTCACTTCACCTTCTGAACATTACATTTAGTCTTGGGTATCTCCTTAGTCAGTGGAAAGCATCAGAACATCCTGGTGAGGGAGTGGAGCCTCTCTTTTCTGTGTGGAGGTGCCTCTCATCTCCAAAGAGGGGGAGGAATCAATAAGAAGCTAAGTGAATTAATCTGTATCCACAATGCTTTAGTAAATAATAAGGTTTTCAGAAAATCTGGTCCTGGCTTCATTGGGTTTTTTGCCTAAAATCCTTATCTAGGCTGGTAAAAAACAAATAAATCTCCTAAATCAGCCTTTTTTTGTGAGCTCTCCTCTTGTGCTGGGTACAGGCAGCTGAGCTGGGAGCACACATCGTGTCAGAGGCCCTTGGAGTAATCGATGACAAAACCAGATGAGACCACGGTGATTCTGACTTCTGACCCCTTGGATAACAAAGGTCACAAGACTTCCCAGAACTGACTCCTTCTAAAACTAGAACAGAAATTCTGGGAAAAGAAAGACCATGTAAAAAATTTCCAGTGAAACAGAGAGCTTCATATTTCTCAGTGTGCTGTTGAGAGTGGTTAATTGCTCTCACTGCTGAGTGTGGTTTATGTCTAGTCTGAGTTCTTCTACCTTTGGGTTCTCTCTCCTGGGTTTTATTGCCTTTATTTGCTGGACTGAACTCAGCTTTTTTCACTGTGCTTATGTTTCTGTCCATCGGAGTGATCAAAACTCTGTGTCACCTTCCTCTCTGTCAGATGATGCAAAGTGTCTCCTCCGGTCTCCAGTGGGTGGAGATAATAATTTCCGATCATTTAACGAGTCCCTTTTCTCAATTCTCTCCAACTGTCGATGACAACATCTTCCTTGAACTGCCAAGGTCTCAACTGAAAACTGCAGGAGGAGTCCCTTCCTCCTTCTCTCAAATATTCCTGGTTTTGCACCCCCAAATATGACACTTTTCTTCTCTGTCACGCTCTCACACAGGGGTCAGCGCTCGCTGATGGTGCCACAGCTCCTCATGTCTTTGTCAGTGTCAGCACCTCCCTGGGCATGGCTCAGCTCTCCATGGGTCCTATTAAAACATGCTGCTTGTTTGCATTTAGGTTACTAAAGGGATCGTTCTGCTCTGGTGATCTGCCTTTTATTTCAGTGATCTTCAGATCCTGACCTCACCACAGAGGTGGATCTGTGACAACCCCCAGGACTCCATTAGAAGCATGTCCATTCACTGATGAAATTCCATTTAAAACTGGAGAGTCCAGCAGTTCCTTATCTATTTCAGTGGTGCCAGATTGGTTTTTCTATCATCCCAGCCTTGTATCAGAAGTTATTTGTAGCCAAAGGCAATACTTGCAAGGGACCACGGCCTCAGGAGGTCACCTCCTCCAACTTGCAGGGTCACCCATGAGACCAGACCAGGATCCTCAGGCCTTCCCAGAATTTTATCATAGCAACTCTATTACATTTATCAACACAATTTGTAATCTTCCCGGAAAAAAATAATCTAATTAGACAAGAACTATATTCTATAAGCCCATGTTGATTGACACTACCTGCATTAATCCCTTTAATTCTTTACTAATTACATGCCCTATCAGCAATTCCATTATTTTGTCTAGGATTAATGTCAGGCAGAAAAATACGTAGTTCTGTGAGCCACCATATTTATCCCTTAAAAAATAATGGCACACAGCTAAAATTCTTACCCACAGATGTAACTTGCTGGTATTCATTATCTCTAATTAAGAGCTGCTCTACAATCCTCATTCAGTATAAAAGGTGTTTTATTGTTAAAGGACATGATCACACAGTCTCCCTTTTTCCCTTGTAAGGAACAGAAATATTTCGTGAACTCTTCAAAATTCTGTTCAATATTACTAACAACACTATCATTTTCATGTAGGACTGAGCTATTGTAAACATAGTTATTCCACTCAAGAAAGAGAGCTGCATTTCTACGGGGATTTCATTTTGAAAGCCATATGTTGGAGCCTTGTGCTGCAAATACTAAAAATGTGCTCAGAATTCCTAAAATTATACTTGAAAATATCCAGACACAAAAACAATTGCATCTAACATAGAAGAAATTCTATATTAGACCTCATTTTTGCAGATCAAGGGGAACTGATGACAGAATGTAAAAATATAGCAGCAGCTTAGGTACAAGAGACTGATTTGATTACATTTGTTATGTGCAAATAGAATAAAGTCCAAATGAGTAATGTATCTACTTGATGATTTCCAATGCCAGCTTAACAAAGCTGAAAATAATTACAAAGCATAACAATTGAAAGAAAGAATTTGAGCAGGAAAATGTGACTGATAATTGGGAACTGTTCAAGATAATTTTCCTCCCTACACAGAGAAGCCACAATCCCATGGAAAAGAAAGAAGGCTGAGCTGGCAAAAAGCTGCTCTGGCTTGGAGGACAAGCAAAAGCCAAATCATGAAGTAGAAAATAAATGGGAAATTCTTCTCCGTAGAAAACCAGAAACAGTAGTGAATAGAAGTCAGCAGTAAGAAATTTCACTAAACCGATAAGGGATGCATGAGTTGAAGGAAAATAAAAATACGGGGGGACAAAAGAGGAAATGGAAGTTCTGTCTTCTGTGCGTAGGTCCCAGATTCAGATGAGTAATTGCAGCAAAGGTGCAGGACAATGTGGTGCCTCAGCTGGCCACTCTCCTGGGATGTGGAGGCACAGAGGAGGTGACAGCCCGGCAGGGACAGGACCACAGGCAGAACCAAGGGACGAGCCACCACGATGGGTTCCTCTTCTGGTGGCTGTGGCACACACCAGGTGCCTCTGTACCATTAGCAGCAGGACACTGGGATAGGATTTTTGCCCAGTCAAAGCCTGCAAGGCATCTTCTAGAATTAAAAAGCACCGTTGCTGCCCTCAGCTCTTCCCAGCTAACCTCGGACCCGTGGCTGCTCATGTCCTGGGTACTAACACTCAGCTCGTTGCATCATCCTCATGCTGTGCTGTTGGTCCATCCAACCCATCTCCAATAAAATAAAATAAAATACTAAGAACAAGGGCTGTGGAGTAAATCCAAGGCTTCAGAACAACAGCATGTACAGCAGGCAGAGCCATTCCCAAAGCAGTGATTCCAGGCAGCACGTGAATGCTCCAAAGCCCCCCGACCCCCACATCTGCCAGGTTTTCCCCTACAAAAATACCTCAGGACATGATGACGATGAGATCCTGATATAAAGTATGCTGGGTTACAGAGAAGCAGCAAAGCTCCTTGAGAATAAATGCACTTACGAATGCCAGGAATCCGTAAACAGTCCTGGAGACATGCACAATGTCCAAAGATCCAAACCAAAACGTGTAACTCCATGTCTGCTCTCACTGAGCATCACACGTGGGGTCTGAGCCAGCTCTCAGCTAGGGAGGTCAGGAGAAAACTCTTTGGGGCAGGCGGTCCCACAGCTGGTGCTCTGCAACCCCTTGCTCATGGCACAGAGGACACTGGCTTAACCAACCCCTAAATTCTTGTCCTGCAATGGCACAATCCAACAACAACAACAAAAAAAAAAGAAACCCAAACAAACAAAAAAACCCATCAGAACCCTCTGAGCTACAGTTGGACTAGATGATCTTAGAGGTCTTTTCCAACCAAACCATTCAGTGATTCTCACAGAGACCCAAGTGTTCTGTCAATCCCCTGCCAGATGCTGCCCCAAATCCAAGGGGCTTCTGAACACTTCACTAAGCTGGTGCACAACAAAACAGACATTAATGTGGCCTGGGTTCATATGACTGAGCCCAGAGAGGACAAAGACTTCACTGTGTGCTCTCCATCCTGCCCAGGATCACAGGATGATCTGCTTTAACACGGTGGAACAGGACAGGCACAACCAGGTTTCCCACAAGCACCAGCAAACCTTCATGAGGGAGAAGAAACTTCCATGGCAAAGGTTTCTTTGCAAAGTGAGGTTGTTGAGGAAGGTCCTTAAGGGTTAAATTCCCCTCTCTGTCTCCTCCTCTTCTCCACCCAGCTCCCTCCTCCCCTCTCCAGCAAAGGATCCTTGTGAAAGATCTGTGTTCTCTATTCAATATGCACCAAGAGAGACTTTGGTCTGGCCTTTTTAATAAAGGGCAATTCCTTTGCATTCTCAGACGTCCCTTAAAAACCAAACTCTGATATTCCTGCCGTATTATTACTCTGGTCTGTAGATGTCTTCAGACTGAGGAAACCCATTTGCTCTGCAGGTGTGACCTGCTCCTGCACTGCTGAACAGCTTCTCTCTGGTAAGAAAAGCCTCTCTAGAGAAACTGGTACTTGGAGCCAATTAACAGACCCCTTCCACCTTGTGTTTTGCCAGTTTTTGTTGGCAGCTGCATCCAGTCCCTGCGGCTGCGACACCAGCCCTTACAGCGTGCCACACAAAAGCGAAGCCGGGGAAACGGCGTGGGGAGCCTCAGGAAAAAGGAGGTGCCTGGAACGCTGCTGGCCTGACTTTTTTCCTAACCCGTGTGCCATCCTTAACGATGCACTTCATGATTCAGCTTTCACAGCACCACTAATGAGCTCTGGAGGACGTAAGAGCAGCGCGGCACCGAGACAAATTTAGCTCTGGAGCTGAGCAGAATCCCCAAAACCAGCAGAGGAGAAGGGTGTTCCTGGAACCAGGGGGAAGTGGGGAGTGAGTACCTGGCTTCCCAAGACACAACTGCTCAGCAGCACTTGTGACCACAGGGCAAGCTCTAGTTAACCACAGAGAAGCACCTGGGATGAGAAAGAGCCATTCTGTAGAGCCCAAAGGGAAGGTCCAAGCTCTTCAGCCTCTTGGCCAAAATTCTCATAGATGAGAAGAATGCATTGAACTCCTCAAATGACTGCCTTAGAAAGTCCTTCCTGCTTTTCCAAGCAGACAGAATGAAGCAGGGAGGGAATTTAGGTCCACATAAGGTTTAAATGCAGGGCTTAGAATCCAAGAAACTTGTTTGGGTTTAGATTCACAGATTCTTATCTCTTCAGATGCAGTAGCCTGATCTCCTGAGTCATCCAGGTCATGCAATTGCATTTTTAAAAAATCTGTATGGAGCCCCTTAACTTCTGTTTGAGCTTTGAAGTATTTCTGAGGAAGGCATGCATTCTTGATTTGAAGAAATCAAACCATAGAGAATCTATCACATACCCTGATAAACTGCTCCAGAGTTTAAATACTCTCACTGTTAAAAATTAGTACCTTATTTCCAATTTGAACTTTTCTGGCTTCAGTTTCCTGCAATTGGACCTTGTCATGCCTTTGAGAGGTCAATTAAAGAATGCTAAAGCATCAGATACATTTCCATCTGTCAGTGCTTAAACACAGAAACCTCAGTAGCTGATTCTCATGAGGTTTTTGGCAGGATCTGAAGTACCAGCAGTAACTTTTCTGTGTGTCTTCAGACCTGACTTGAAAGCCAAGTAAAAATGGTAAATGAAGTTGATTTTTCATAACTAGTGATTCTTGAAAAAGCTGGGAAATACATAGATCTGATAAGAAAATCTTGAATGAATCGTGATTTTATCAGAATTCACTCCAGCCTCAAAAACCTGGGAATTCCAAGCTTTGAACTCTCAGAATTTCAGCCCAGAAATGCTGGGAATTTCAGCCCTAAATCTTCATAATCCCAAGCCTCAAAAATCTAGGAATTCCAAGCACTAAATTGTCAGATTTTCTGCCCCAAAATCCAGGAATTCTGGCCTCAAAATCTGGGAATTCCTGCCTCAAAAAAATCTCATTCCACCCTGACATCACCCACCATTCCAGATTGCTCCCAGCCCTGTCCAGCCTGGCCTTGGACAGTTCCAGGGATCCAGAGGCAGCCATAGCTGCTCTGGACACCTGTGCCAGGGCCTGCCCACCCTTACAGGGAAGGATTTCTATTTAGCATCCAATCTAAATCTCTCCTCTCGAGTGCTGTGTCCAGCCCTGGCCCCTCAGTTTGGGAAGGACATTGAGGGGCTGGAGCACGTCCGGAGGAGGCAACAAGGCTGGAGAGAGGCTTGGAACACAAACCCTGTGAGGAAGCACTGAGGGAGCTGGGGGTGTCCAGCCTGGAGAAAAGGAGACTCAGGGGTGCCCTGATCCCTCCCTGCAGCTCCCTGAGAGGTGGCTGTGGCCAGCTGGGGTTGGTCTCTGTCTCCAGGCAGCAGCTGCGAGAATGAGAGGACACAGCCTCAAGCTGCACCAGGGGAAGATTAGGTTGGATATCAGGAAAAGGATCTCCGTGGGTAGAGTGATAAAGTACTGGGATGGCCTGCCCAGGGAGGTGGGGGAGTCACCATCCCTGGATGGATTTAAAACAGACTGGATGTGGAACTGGGTGCCAGGGTTTAGTTGAGGTGTTAGGGCTGGGTTGGGCTCGATGTTCTTGAAGGTCTCTTCCAACCTGGTGATTTTGTGAATTTTTTGAATTAATTTTAAACTTTTCCCCCTTGTCCTGTGTGCCTATCACTAGCTGCTCTCTCCCAACAGCTCTAGGAATTAACCCAAACTCATCCTGCAAGACCGCTGGAGGGGTTTTCCTTCTCCCACCTCCCTCCTTCTTCTCCCATGGAGGAAGTTTTTGACAAGCAGCTGTCAAAAATAATCCACATGTTCAAACAAGAATTGGATGCCATCACCCCCGATGCAATGGGACAGGCACTGTCCTTGGCAACTGTCTCACAGCAAATGGTGATAGTTACTCTCTCTAAAGAAGAGCCAACAACTTTTAGAGAACAAAAGTAAGCGTGAGTGAGAGCCAGACATGACTCATGCATCCAGGCTGGCTGAATTTGAACACACAGAATTTGAACATGCACTCAGTGCCTGCTGCTCGGGGAACTTTAGATGGATGCTTGGGAAAGTGGGGACTTGTGGTGGAACCAGACCCACAATCTCATTTCTGGAGCTACCGCCACAGCTCCTGCATGCGAGATGTCTCTTCTTTGCTACTCCAACACGCTGCTCACGAGGCAGCTGTGGGGATGAGCTATGCTCCCTGCAGAATGGCACTTGCCTGCTTGAGGCAACGGTACCATGTTCTGCCACTGAATTAATCTGCCATATGACAGGCAGACAGAGTACTTGAATACGCCCAGAGCCCAGTGAATTTGGCTCTCTATCACCAGGAATATTTCCTCTGTGCAAGCAGCCTCCATCATGATCAGGGAAAAAAGGAATCAAGTTTATATGCTAGATAAATATATATTTGCCAGCCTGTCAGCAAACTATTACTTCAACCTGAGCTATTACTTTTCCCACTGCTTTTCTTATTTAGCCTGAAAGCACAAGATACAATCACAAAGAACAAGACTCTCAGGTGAGACTATATGCAAGACTTCACAGCTGTATGGACTTGGATAAATATTGCAGCAAATACTCAAGGTGTGCTCAGTTCAGCTACAGACACTTTTTGTCATGGTAAGTGTTCAGAAAATGAAAACAGGTTACAAAGATCTATTCTCTGCTACAAAGCACAAAATGCTCACCTGAGGGAGACTAATTCCTGCATCTGGCATTTGCTTCTGTAAGGCCAGATCCAAAGTGCTGCAGGGAAGAGGCTCAGGAAGGAGCTCAGAGGCATTTTGGAGGATGATAATTCATTAAGAATCCACTGCAAAACCCAGAGACGTGTCTGGAAATGGAAAAGAACTCACAAGTTCCCTCACCTTTCTTCTGGCCAATCAATCACAGGATTGATCCCAAACCTTGCTCTGTCCACAGGAGGGAAACTCCACAAAAAGCACTTTTGAACCAGGCACAAAACCAAGGGAACCCAAATGTTCTGTTGACTTCTGGGACAGCCCAGCCCACCTTTGCCTGCTGCAGGCTGGTACCTCTCCCAGAGTCAGATTTTTCAAGGCCATGGACAAGAAGTCAGACAGGAGGTCAAGCTCTTTTCCCACATTCCTCAGGTCATCTGTCCCATAGATCCCTGTTACTGAGTCTATTTTTGACCCTGTAACCTTGGCCAACTTAATCTTTCTATTATCAGAAGGAAATAGCAATCGTTTTTATTCTGTCTACCTGTCTTAGATTTATTGTACCCAGAAGGATGACTGTGTTTTCTATTAAGAAGTATCTTTATTTTACCATATCACTAAAAGAGAGAAGTATGCAGGTCCTGAAAGCTGCTCAGCCAAACCATCTCACACTTAATATTTTTCTTTGCTACAAAAACGGCAGGAGTTACTAAGGCCCTAAATTAGCAAAACTCCCAAGTATAAATGTAGCTTAAAAATACATGCTTAATTTCCATTTAGATCATGGGAAATTACAGCCCAATCCCAGCAGGCACCTCCAGTTTTTTTTATATATCCATTTATAGATATATAATTACAGGTTAGAGGAATAAGTACGCCTCCAAGCACGTGCCTGAATACGCTGCTGAATCAAAGCCCCAACACCCTCCATACCAACCCTGCAGCAAAACACCACAGCGTTACTGGGAACACCATGAGCAGCAAGTACATCCCAATAAAACTCAACTTTAATGCTAGGAAATATCCCGCATTACCCAACCTAACCAAACCACCAGTGGCTGCTGCATGACAAGACCTGCGTTTGATCTTGCCTTTGCACAGGATGCAGGAACACCAGCTCATAAACAAGTTAGGAAGCACATTTAACCAACAACCCAGAACTTACTTTCAACGAGCTTACCGATGTCAGCACACGCGATAAAATTAGCCCGTCGGAGTCTGCGATTTTGGCATGATTATCTGCTAATTACGTTCTGTAAGCTGAGAGGGGTGGGCTTAGCAGCTCGCCGGGGGCTGCTGGCTGCCTGTCTTCCCACAAAATTTGCTCACAAGGCATCTAAAAATAACTTTATAGACAAATCTTCCTCTGGAGGGAGAGGCAGGGCAAAATAAAAGAGCATAGATGGCTTAACCTCTTCATGCCCAAATATCCACACGTGTAACGAGGTAACCAACAGCCACATTAGCAGAATGGAATCCTTTGGCAGCATTACATCAAGGACCCAAAGGCCTAAACCCTGCTGTTTTCTCATTTCTTCCAAATTCAGTTGCCTACACCCTCACATCTGTACCCTCCCCTGTCCCTGTAGTATCTCATGCGTGGTCACTGCCTCTGTTCCACAAGCTGGACGCTTTCAGCCCCACGAGGAGCTTTGGGGCTCTGCTACAACATACCTGTGAGCTGAGAATGCCCTGGATTCCTGCCCAGAGGTGACAGGTGTCCTGTCCTGATGGCCGCTCAGGCTCTATTGCTCACACAGAAAATGTGAGCAGAGGTTTGCCCAAGCAGCTTTCCAGTTTCCAGCCTTCCCTGCCCTGTTTCTACTCCCTCAGCATCAGCTGCTGACTTCCACTCAACTCTTATTTCATGCACACCCATCCCAATTCTTTTCAGAGGCCGAGAGTTATCTCTGTCCTGGAGTGCACAGGGGAAAATATGATGATGCTTATTGTCACGGGTGTATGACAAGCACGTGATCATTTTCACTGGCTCTCCTGATGGAGCAAATCTATCAGAAGACTGAAATAAAATAAGTGGATGAAACACAAGCAAAATTTTATCCACTAAGCAATTCTATTAGGTTTCAGACCAAAGGAGGTTATTGATTCAAAGACCACAGCGTGAGGGACTAAATACTTGTGAGCATCAAAGCCCCACTGCAGTCAATTACTGCTCGCAGGCAGTGACTGGAGCCTCACGTCAGGAAAGGATGTGCTGTTCCAATAGCAGTGATTTGGTGGAAAATGTGCTGTTAGCGCTAAATATGATAGAGCAAATATAAGGACTAGAGACAAGCAACTGTGCAGGGGATGTTTAAGCTCCTCAACAAACTAATTGTGCTGCCGGTGAAAAGCGAGCCAGGGAGAAGCACAGAAACTCAAATACAGGCTGCACACAGCACTGGCCTTTATACAAAGGGCAAATTCCCACTTTTTAACACAAAATTCATAAGAGACCAAGCTCGCCCACTTCTTGGTCATGTCTTTCATTGCAAGGCCGTGTCCATATTCAGTCTGTCCATTTTTGTGTTAGTCTAATGGCAGCCAGCATCATTAACAGCTGGTGGGGTTGAAGACTGCCTGACACAGCAGGTGGGTGACATCCACAAACAATACACAGGTAAAAGCAGGATTACAAGGAGCAAAATACTAGTCAGCTTCCAAAAAAATAAGAGCAACTCCAGTGAAACAATGTTAGAGGCAAACGCTGGAGCTAAACCTCAACAAGCATCCTACACTTTAAAAATGCCTTCACACTGCCATGCAGACAAGATGTATTTCTTTAAAGGCTAATTCTTGGAGGTTGATGAAAAGGAAATGAAGAACTGACACATCTTGTTCCTCTCTTCTGTTTTTAAGCCAGAATTAAGACATGAGCAAGGCCTATTATATATTAAATAAATTTTTAAAAATAACACACTTGCAAGTCTCCTGATGTTTGTCCATCATTATGTTTCCACTCCTAGATAGTGTTAAGCCCCAAAACAACCTCAGTTCTGCTGAGGGAAATGCACAATATTGCTGGCAGAATTGAAGGACCACTCCCCTTTTTCCTCAGTAATCCCCCCTCTCTCTATACCTCCTCTGTGGATAGATTAAATTATTTTTTTAAAGCTAGTTTTTCTTCCAATAGTGTCACCACTGTTTTCCACTAGAAGGAAATGCACATAAACACAAGTTCCATGAGTTCAAGCTGATTTAGCAAATTCCCCTGTTCTCCAGTCCCATTATTCCTCAGCCAGGCTGGCTAACATCAGCTTTCAGGAGTCACAAGAAGTTGCCCTCTCCCCACAGCGCGGGACCCACCGGGAGCTTTGTTTCCCAAGTGTGTGGTTTGTATTCTTTTTAATCCCCAAATTCTAGAAATGAATTGAGGAACGAGGACAGCTGCTGGAGGCTGTGGTGAGGTGGTAATTTAGAAGGGTTTATGAAGCCAGGCACCCTGCCTTTTACAGAAAACATTGTATTCCACAGAGACATTTTAAAATAATAGTCTAGGATAGGATACAGCTCTAATATTTTCTCATGTAAATTGCTTTCCTTCACCCTTTTTTAAATTCTCTTGGCTGATGCCAAGGATTAAAAGTGTCAGCATGTAGAAAAATCATGCAGACAAACCCTCAGAAAACCATTTTCACCCAACCTGTAGATCAGCAGGCCTTAGTCTGTGAGCTGAGAGACAGAAACCAGTGGGCACTCTGTGACCTGAGCTGTTTGCAACACAGAATGTCACCAAAAAAGGAGCCAACCTCTGTGACTGATACAGGATTGATACTGGGATTATTGGTGTTCAACTCCTGCCCAGCCTGCTGGTTTGGAGCAGGGCTGAGGGGCTGCTGTGTGTGGACAGTCCAGTGTGGACACTCAGAGCCACACAAAGCCAGCCTGTGTCCTCCTGGATCCTTTCCTGCCCAGTTCCAGGCTGCAGGAATGCATTTTCCTCTCCAGAGAGGCGAGCAGGATGCTATCACTTACACACACCTTGCAGGGCTGGACATGGCACAAATCTGCCCCGGGAGCCTGAACAGGAGTTAATTTTCTGTGCAAACCTCCTACTGGAAAAGAAAAATCCCTGGTGCACGCAGTGGAGCTGCACTTTCACCTGCAGCTCCCCCAGCCCTGCAGAGCTTCCCCTTTCCACCCTGCTGCCCAGCAGAATTCCAGCAGACACCATTTCTGTGCCATGCCCAAGAGGAGAGAGGAGAAGGCACCACCACCTCACTGCTCTCTTGCTTGCAGGTTTTGTAGTTGCCACCACCTACCAACTCTTTTTTTTAAAAAATTAATAATAATAATCATCATCATCATCATCGTAAAGCTTAAAAGCCAGGGTTGTAAAGGCTGAGGCTTTTTGGGGTACAAAACCCATCAAGTCATGAGGTTTTTAAAGCCACTTTTAAAACTTTTTTTCAAATTTTTTTTTCATTTCTGAAACCACCATTTTCTGCCCAGTGGAGGGGTGTGAGGGCCAAACCACAGACACAGAAAATTAGAAAACCAACACAATTTGTTGAGAGCAAAACCTTTAATCTGAAAGCTTGACCTGAACCAGCCCAGGTTTAGCTGAAGGGTTGCCATGACTGAGGCAGGATCCCCACGCTCTTCAAGAAGCTCTAGATTTAAAGCAAAGCTCTCCTGCATGGGCTGGATGATCTTACCACCCACAGTATAAAATATCCTGAGGTCTAAGACCCACCAAGGAGTTGCTGAAGTCCAGGACAGCACCAGTCATGCCTGAGGCTGCCCCTGAAGCCCCTGCCCATACCAACACTGCCAGGCAGTCACTGAAACTGAATTTGTCACAGCCACTGCTGTTACTATCAGAAAGGTCACTCTCCCCAAGAACTCCCAAGGTTCAAGATTAATTCTGCATCATAAATACTTATCAAATTAGAAAATGAACATTTAAGGAACTCTATAAGAATTCTTCCTATGGGAGAGTGGGAGATCAGGATAAAGGAGACAGCTTGTACAGTCCTTCATTAACCCCTGACATGGCTCTGGGTCCCAGCTGGTTTGATACCACTCCTTTCCACACGAGCACAGGTTTCCTGCCACAGCCTGACTGAGCAAAATGTGCCTGACACATCCTGTCATCAGCACCAAAGCATTCCCCATCCACATGGCATTTCAGGAGGCTGCAGCATGCCAAGCCAATTGTCCTCCTGCTGGCAATTTCACAGCATCTAGACCATGGGCTGCTCTTGATTTTCTCCACTACTTCACTCACTCATCAATATCCAAAGTCCTTCTTCCCTCAAAACAAGTGTTTCATTTTATTTAAAAAGACAAAATCAACCTACTGATGGTTTGGTACCAATTTCACAGAGCAATCCACTATGTGTATAAATTTATACTTCCATTAATCAATACTTACTCATAGACAAAATGAAGGAGCAGCTGTCTGGGCACATATGTTTAGCATCAGTTCATGACCATAAGCTAAATATACCTCCCATGGCTCCCAAAACCTCAAACAAAGAGCTGCTGTTCTCTTGAGATGCACAGCCAGGGTCAGGTAAAGGTTATGAGTTATCCCTATCTCAAGGTTACTTACACAGAACATAAACTCCAGGATCAAGTTGCAGAGTCAGCAGCAATTGCTCACTCAAAGTCAATCACCTTCAGCAGAGACCAAGCAAAAGCAGAGGCCTTTGGGTCTGCCCAGCTTCCAGGAGAGAACGTTGCTGTTATCAGCTTTCCTTCTCCAGGGAGCCTCCTTAGATGTCAGGGCTCCTGCTGCCAGCCCTGCGCAGCAGATTCCAAACAGCATCACTGTTAACATTCTTGGCATATTTTGGAGAGACCTCAAATGCAGCAGAGCAGGAGAAGCGAGGTAAGGAAGGGATGAGAGGTGTCAGAGGGCTGTGGGAGCCTTTGGATGCCCAGACACGGGGCAAGCTGGGGCTTCACCCCACTGCCCAAGGGCGTTGTGGGTCACAAGTCCACAGGACTCCTCTGGCACACTCTCATTTAAAATCCAGCATGCCAAAAGGTGTGCTCAGCTCATCCTTCACCCCGAAAGTTTGGTAATGAGGAACCATGCCAGGAAACCCAGCCAGACCAAACTGTCCATGATTTTAACATGTATGTATGAAAATATATAGCCTAGGAATCAGGTAGGATAAAAGGATAAAAGATATGGACCATTGCTATGCCTTAAATCTGTGCACTCAGTGAGGCAAACACTGAGATTTCAACTTGCGAGTCCATTTTTCAAACACAAGCCTTCCCCTTAGGAATATCCACCAAGATCTTGCTTGCTTTAAAGGCATTTCTTCTGAAGTACAAGCTTGAGTGCACTGTCCAGATTCACAGTTCAAGCATCTGATGGGCTGCTCAGTATTTTGAAGTTGATAATCCATCTTAAAACTGAAGAGCCAAACTGCTTACACCCTCACAAGAGAGCAAAGCAGACATTTGGAAGAAGCCCCATTCCCATCTGCCTGCAGACTGCTCTTAGCAGCATGAAGTCTTGATGAATTCCTGGCCTGTCTCACAGGAGAATTGCAAGGCTCAGGTCTGCATCATCTGCAAAGTGCTTTGAAACTCTTCTATCAAAGCTCTAAATAAGTTCCAAGTATTGTTGTATTACTGGCACAGATTCCCCAGAGAGGTTTTGGGTGTCCTGGGAGCAGCAAGAGCCAGGCTGGACGAGACTCTGAGCAAGCTGGAGATGTCCCAGCTCATTGCTGGGACAATGTTCAAGGGAACTGGAAAGAGATGACCTTTAAGGTCTCTTCCAACACAAACTCTTTGTGATTCCATGATACTTTCCCTCTGCTTTGAGCCAGGCTGTGGGACTCTTCACATCCCACCTCTTCCGTGTCAAAGGGAGAAACCTTTCCTCCCTTGCTAGATTACTCTAACTTTTTTCACTTAAATTAACACTCATCAGCTTTCATGTCGTTGTAGGAGCTGCTCAAGAGCATCCCTGGAGTACCCCAGATGTCCCTGGCTCCCTCCTAATGTCTGTAGAGAATGGGAGCAGCTCCTGCTAATGCAGTGTTTCATCCTGCATGGAAAACAAAAGCTTGGAGCCCCTGTGCCAAATCCAGCACCTGCAAAGACTTTGTGCCCCTGGCCTGAGGAGCACATCCCAGCAAAGGCTGGAGGAGCCTTCACCTGCCCTATGCATTGCATTTTCCTTACATTCTATCCCTCCCTTTTTTATACTGGTAGGTGGAAAAACAGAAGAACAATCTGACATTGACATGAGAAGCCTTCAGTCATCTAAA
>VWZN01011567.1:433045-444993 GCA_013396955.1 Regulus satrapa | reverse complement strand
AAAAAAAAAAAAAATCATTCTATTAAGAATGTTAAATTCTTGGGAGCAAGAGCTGGCGTACATGGAGGGCATATACTAATCTCATTTATGCTGAGATTTGCTTTCTGTTAAGCAACAGAAAAATAGCTAATCAAGCATAATTCAATAATACATCATCTGCAGATGCAAAGACTCAGAAGATTGGTATGGAGCTTTGCCCATTTACATGAACTGATGGTCTAGGCCAGGTGCAATTAATTGCACGTGGGGTGTGGGTGCACACCTCAAACCCTCCTCTGATGGCTCCTCCTCAGCCGTGAGCTCGCTGGAATCTGGGACAGCTGCCAGCACACAGCTGAATAGGATCTGTGTGTTTCTCCATGGTCTGTGGCAGCCAAGAGAACCCTGGGAAGGAGCAACTTCCCTGGGCAGGGAGCGCTGGCCCAGCTGCCCCCACTGCCCAGGGCCACCAGAGGCTCTCCGGCTTGAGGAAAGCATCAGGTGGAATGTGGGATCAGCTGGTGTATCCTCTGCATCACACCACAGAGCCTTTCCAGACATCCCCAGAGGAACTTTATGCTGCTTGCAGGAAAGCACAGAAGGCAAAGCATGGCCTGCTCAGCTATGCTGGCTGGGTCAGCCTGCACGTCCCCCTGGCAGCCACCACCCAGCAGGGGCTCAGGAGAAGTGACCCAGCCGTTCCTGACGTGGAAGGAGAGAGGGTCTCTGTGTCAACAGGCACCCTGCAAACAGAGCAGCACGTTGGCCCTGCGCCCTGGAGCTGCTGCCAACGCCCCACGGGCCAGCCCAGAGCCCCAGTTCTGCTGCAGCTGAAACGAGGGCAACACTTCACACCCACATCGGGCATCACACTACACTCGTTGGAGCTGTCTGGAGGAAGCAGTTTGGTTTTCTGGACAATTTTGATATGCCTTTGTTTCATTCAGATTCAAGGAAAGATGAAAAGTGTTTGAAATCTCCTGCCTAACAGAACAAGAGTTGTAGTCCAGGGAGAGCTGCTGGGTACTAGAGACAGACACTGAGCCAAGAACTGACAAAGGGGTTCCTTCAAACCCCCTGAAATCAAAAACATCCTCACCAAACAGTCTGGCCAGCTGAAAAATTCTATCCTCTCAGTTCTTCTTCAGTGTTACTATTATGCAGCTTCATAGATCACAGTTTCACACGATAAGGCAAAAGCCTCATATTTCAGAGTAACTTATAAGAGTCCAGGTTATATATCTCTTGCCAGTGCTTCCTCTGGCTAATATCTGATATATATATATATATATATAATATCTATAGAAAAAAACATTTTGGGAGGTTGGAAGTTTTGGAATGTAAAACCTAGAAATATGAATAGACAGGAGTAGCAGAGAGTGTGCTGTGCACGAGGGCCATGGGCAGGCTCACCAACTGAAACCCACACAGACAGCAGGGTGGCCCAGAGACACTTCTCTTTGTTCTCCATCCCCTGTTTCGTTGTTAAGGCTCTATGCTAATTTCCATGGAATTGCTACAGCACATTTGTAAACACACACGAAACGCAGCCAGCTCTGCAGTCACTGCTGTCTTGGACTATTAAGTACAATATTTAGCTCAGCCAGATGCCACCAGAAGTTCGCCAAGGCCATAAAACAAGCTTGATCACATATTTTCGAAAATGAGGATATGAAGCCGTTCTGGAAGAGTTTACATGTGTGTTTGTGTATTTGTTTCCTTCCATCTGGCAAATTCCCTTCCGAGGCCGCGAGATGAAGCCCAGGGGAGGAAATGTTTGTGTTCAGACACCTCTCAGCAACACCCTTTGAAAGAGGATTGCCATGAGGCGCCCTGAGCCGGAGCACAGGCTGCTAGTGGCACAGAGGATTCCACAAGACCTGAGCACCACAAAAGGGGCCTGGCAGGGTGGAACCATTGCCTGTGCAGAGCTCGAGGCTGAGGACAACAGAAAGACTGCCCTGGATTCTCTTCTCTCTGCATCTGCTTTGAGCCTCTGGACACCTTCGGTCCTGGGCTGTTGCTTTCCCTGTTGAACTGAATCCAAGAGCCTTATCTGATATATATCTCACAGCAAAACAGGGCAGGAACAGCAAAGCAAAGGACATCAAATTACTAAATCTCTCGAGCTACTGCCCTACAGCATATTTAATCATGACCTGGTGTAGAAAATGCTTCAAAAGACCAGAAATGTGGAAAGCCAGAGCAGGCACCCAAGAGCAGCTATAGCAGGAGCAGCCAGCCAGGCACACTCTAGCCCATGTATCAGCTCAGGAATGGGCACTGAGCACAGACAAGAAGAAACCCACGGCAGAGATGTGTGAAACCATCACCCTTGCAAGGAAAGAGGTCCTTAGCCCCATAACCTAAACCCAGCCCTGGCTCTGTTGTTCCAATCACTCCCACTCCAGAACTGAGTACAGTAATGCTCCCTGTCTGCTCAACTCCTGCCCGGGAATTTTTCCTTGTATCTCACCAACAGGAAATCTTACTTGGGTCCACAAAGGTTTAATGCAATTGTTTTGCAAATCAAACACCTGCAAGTGGCACAAGGCCCTGCTGCAGCCTCGTGTGGTTTAGCCTTGCACTGTGCCTGCACCCCATTTCTGACACAAGGATCTGCCCTGTGCAGGAGACTCTGCCTGGTGAAACAGAAGGCACCTCAGGTGCTATCACAATAAAAATTGGGATATAACCCCAGTGCTAGCGGGTGCAAACAATCCAGACAGGTGAGTGGCTTTAAAGTTAATGCAGCTCTGAAGAAAATCCCACTTTGTCTCAGCCAGAGCTGGCTCTCTGCTTGGATTGACCACGCTGCCAAAGCAGCAGCTCCAGTATCAAAGAAAAAAGCATCTGAACAGGCAAAAAACCAAAGCTCTTGGCAGATGGGCAGTGCACAGGTCTCACCAAGCACCTGTCCACACCCCCCAGGCTTCTCCCTCATCCCCATTTAGAAGTCACAGAAGATTAGAATCATTAAGTCCTCCAAGATCCTCAGGAGTCCACCTGTTGGTCCAGCACTGTCAGGGCCACCACTAAACCCTGTCCCAAAGTGCCACATCAGCATGTTCCTTGAACACTGAATGATTGCACCACTGCCCTGTCCCAATGCTTGACCACCCTTCCAGTGAAGAAATTTTCCCAACTATCCAATCTAAACCTCCCCTGGCCCAGCATGGGGCCGTTCCCTCTCCTCCTGTCCCTGTTCCCTGGAGCACAGCCCGACCCCCCCAGCTCTCCCCTCCTGGCAGGAGCTGTGCAGAGCCACCAGGGCCCCCCGGAGCCTCCTTTTCTCCAGGCTGAGCCCCTTCCCAGCTCCCTCAGCCCCTCCTGGGGCTCCAGACCCTTCCCCAGCTCCTTCTTTTCTCTGGATACACTTGAACCCCTCCTGTGCCTTTTTCAGCTCCCTGCCCATGGCCTGTGGGCCAGTGGGTGACCTGGCCAGGGGCCAGCCCTGTGCACTCGAAGATGTTCCACCCACACATGTTCCACCCACAGAATAAGCAGAGTTTCTTGCTAGGCCCCAGGTTTATCCACAAGGTTGGAAGCCTGAGGTGCTTGGCCCTGCCCAGAGCCAGAACACATGTTTGTGGGATATACAAAGTGCTTGAAATAGAGGCCACAGAGGACCCATTAGAAATTCAATATTAGCTTTGTAAAATTGCTAATAATTAGCTACAGCTCTTTTCTCCATCACAGCAGCTGGTGACATGAAAGTGATTAAGTTTCTAATGAATAGATTAGGGTTACTGAATATATTAAATAACAAGGTTTTTAATCAACTGTTTATTGATTCCAGCAAGACAGTTCTGACGGCAAAAAAACCACTGGGTAGCAGTGGAATTTATTTATGGGCTAGTGTTCTACATCAGAAATAATTAAAAATAGATTATTTTTCACCAAATCTAGAGCTTTTTTCTCTTTGAGGCAGGTCAATATGGATTAAATTAACTGCAAATAATAAATTAAGGGAGAATTGAAAGCTAAATTCAGAGCAGAGAGGTGCTCGCAAGCTTGGCAGTCAATCTTTGTTTGCAGTTGCTGGGGCAGAACCAGCCACATATTTATTGTCTGGTTTCAGCCAGGAGAGACAAAAAGGTTGAACATCTTGAGCAAAGGGTTTCTGAGACACTATTCCTGTTTTCCAGTCTCATGGGAAGGATCCATAAGGATCTCAAGAGCCATCTGGCGATAGAAAGGTGCTCAATGACCAGAAAGCAAACTTCTGTTTGCTCACTCGGTTCACTGGGTGCCACTGGGAGCAACACCAAGAACACCCTGGAGCCCTGAGCCTTCTGTGTGGATTAAAACAGCAATCCCACCTTGTAGCCTGGTGCTCGGGACGTAGCCAACATGGAAAAACATCTTTCCAGCTGGGCTGCGTCCCCAGCCAGGCCTCAGGGGTTGCGTGTGGCAAAGCAAAGCATCGTCTGGAGGGGTCACTCACAGGTGCAACAGGAAAGCTTTCCTGCCTGCTAGAAAGCTGTGAACCCCCAGCACCATCTCAAGGCCCAGCCCTTGGAAACAAAGCTCGGGAGAAATTCCTTTCTGCTCTTCAGAGACCTTCCCAGGGCAGCTCGTTGATCTCCAAGGCCAGCCAGGAGACAAGCAGCACATTCCACATTCTTTTAAAGCTATTTCTATCTCTGCTTCTGTCAGGTCCAGAGGACCTTGGCTGCATCCCTCCATCGCAATAGGAGGATGTCCTGCAGTTTTAAATATTCACAGTAGAAACCAGAGGAAAAAGAAGAAATCTTTAGGAGCTCAAATTTTTCCATGGCTCCAAAGCACAGAGCAACTTTCTGCCAGTATATATAGCTACCTTGGGGTCTATTATTTTATTAAGGGATATTTGAAGTGCTCCATGACATAAGCAAATCCATAATGTATGTATTTACAGTGCATATGCATATGGAGCCATTTATAGAGCAAATCTTTCTAGCTCTGATAGTTTATAAGGTGGAAGACCTTTAGTCTGGCATTGAACCAAAGCCAAAAGCTTCATGTGCTCTTTAAACCAGCATAACACTGAGGTGTTTTTCTCTGGATCCTCAGTGGAAGCAGGACTTCATGAAAGGTTTTGCTCTCAAAATGGCATCTGTCTGCAGGGTATAGACTGGCGTGAGCAGCACCTGTAAAAAAAGGTGTGCAGAGGGGCTGTCGAGGTCATTGAAGTACCATGATAAATCAGATTACTGTGTTTGTCTGTGGGGAGCTATGGAGTTACCAGTGCTGCTCACAGGATTTGGAGACAGAGCGTGGGAAAACCTGTGGAAACAGGATGGACCCGTGTGGCCTCCACAAGGACACAGCCACGCCATGGGAGGGCTGCAATCCCCTCTTCCCTCCTGTTCTAAGTCATCTTTCCCTCAAAAAAATTATCTTACAGGGAAAGCAAAACTCCGATGTCTTCCCCACCTTGCACTAGTGTCACAGTTTGAAAACCAGTGAGATATGATTTGCAATATTAATATCGATGGTGATACCAACACTGCAATTATGCATCTATACCATGCAATCATTAGGCACGAAGATCATCTATATCCCAAAGCTCTAATGCAATTCCATCAAGTTCTCCCTTTATTTTTTTTTTTCTTTTTTCTTTTTTTTTTCCATTCTGCTGTCAGTCTCTCTGCTCTTAAAAACAGGAAGGGTGGCCCTTTGGATGAAGGGAGAAATTCTGGAGCATGGGTTGCCAACAGGGATTATTCCCTGAGGGACCCAGGAACATCCCTGGCTTGTGCCCCAGTCTCAGATACACCCTGGACAGGGGAAGCCAGGGAAGGTGATCAGAGCTTATTTTCCACACCATGACCAAAGAGTACCCAGAGTCGATCTGCAGGTGTGGAGAGCAGAAAAACCTAATCAGAAAAGAGAACAAACCCCAGAGGAGGAGCCAGCATCTCCTCTGTGTACCAGAAGTTGTGCAGGAAGCACGTCCCAGCTGGCACTGTAATTCCCAGCTGGCATCAGCAGCATTGTGAAATAAATGAAGATGCCTTCAAGGCGTTCTTTTCCATCCCAACATCAGCCTGATTTTTCTCTCTCAATCATACAGCTGCTTCTCTCAGCACACAGCTTCTTGAGCTAAGCAGCTCTCTGGCAGAGAGCCGTCTCCCCCAGAGGTGGCAGGAAAATCAGCAGGAGAGATAAGTGGAGAGCCCACAAGTCTGGAAAGAGTCCTCAGCATCTCCCAGCAGGACCCAACCCTGCTGGCACCTGACTGCACCTTTCTGAACTGCGAGGGGAGCCAGGGAGTGGGTCTGGAGATGTGTGGCAGGAGGGCACACGAGCCATAGAATCAGTCTGAGGTTGTGGGGTCACTCTTAGAAACCATTAAGCCTAGAGCTGAGCTTGGTGGGACCAGGTCAGATGTCAAAGGTGCACCCCAGGAACCATCATGAAAACCCCCTCTGAAATCACCTCCTCTTCCTTTCTTTCACCACTCCCATCTGATAAGTTCCTGGAAAGTGCAAGGTCAAAAATGAAGAAAGCAGTAAATAGTTCCAGGGAGACACTGCAGGGCAGAAAGACCACTGAGAATAAATCCATCCTGGGCATTTCCACCATCTGGTGCAGCATTCCTTCAGATACACTCCTCGAGGGGATTACCCCGTTACCTTCAAGCTCAAATTACAATTTATAACTAAACTACAGGGAAATATCACATCAAAGCTCTTCAGAGAAGGCAAGTGTCACTGGGTTGCCCCAGGATAATTTCTGCTCTGCCTTTTCCTCCCCCCTGTGCAGCATCAGAAAGGTGCCAGGCATTCATCCACAGGCACATCCCACCACCAATCCACTTGGGGGCCCATCCTTGCTCCAAGGAGACGCAGCTGCACAGAGCCAAGGAGGAGTGCTCGAGGCTGCCCTTACTGCACCTCGTCTGCACAAATGCCTGAGAGCCCTTGGGAAGCTGAGACTTGTCAGCATTTCCCATCTCACATTTCCTATTGGAAATCCCTCCAGCAGGTGAGCTGCTGTAATAGGTACTGCTTGGCAAGCTAATTAAATCCACACGTAATTGCCACGGAGAGAACTGACACTTTAGGACTCTGAGATGTGCATTTGACCTTTTGCAGGTTGTATCTCGTGGCGTGGCAGTGCAGGGAGGGCAAGCAGGCAGCATTTAACACCACAGCAGGTGTGTCAGCTTCCCTCCCCGCATTAAAGCTGCCTGGACAGCTGGTTTAGCATGGCACAAAGGAGCCCATTTAGCCCTTGTGATTCCCACCCACGGCTGAAGTGGTGACCATCCTAAATACTTTCATAATCTGCAAAATCTGTCACTCCACCCTGCATTTTGGTCACAGGGAACTCTGTGGATAGCCATTTTCCAACAAGAAAACTGACCATATATTCTTTATCCAGATCAAGCCCAGGGGAAAGACATGGCTTCATCTCCCACCCTAACTTAGTGTAAGGAACCTTTGATGAGACCACTTGGAAATCCAAGTAGATTCTGCAGTCTGGATTGAGCTTGTTTGCCAAAAATATAAATTCTATGCAATCAGCTAAAGCACATTTTCCACAGGTTGAGCATGAACGTCCCTTGGTGGAGGGAAAGCCAAACCCACCACTCGGATCTTTGCATCCAGGGCCCGTGGCTCGGGCCAAGGTATGACTTTAAAGGAGATCCTCTGATTTTCTGTAGAAGCTTCTCGATGTGTGAACGCATACCCAGACAACCACAGCACATTTGGGGTGGGATGTCATCTGGAAATCATTACAAAGCACAGACTTGCCCTTGGGATTTCCTGCCCTTCCTGCCTGACGTGGGAACAGCCTGTTCCTCCTCCTCGGGCTGCTCCTGCTCCTCGACACATCAGCCACAGACAGGAGAGGCAGAGCAAGTGTCTCCACACCCTGAGCTGCCTTTTCTTCCTGCCCTTTTCAATCATTCCTTCATCCCAAGCTTCCAGCACAGTAATTCCCTTGCTGGCATTCTGTGAGGAGTGTCCCTCCTGCTGGAACAGGGAGATGCTCAACGTTGGAGCACACACAACCCACAGGGACCAGGGCAGATTCCAGAGCTTTTGGCCAAAGCCTAAAACCAAATGGAACGGAGAGGTTTGGGTTTCCAGGTTTTTTTTGGTTTGGTTTTTTTTGTTTTTTTGGGGTTTTTTTTTACATATTTTGCTGTGCAGAAATAGCACAGAATATAAACTCCTTTCCTTTTTCAATTAATTTCACAAACTGAACAGGATCCGTAGCCTTCCTGAGCTACCTCAGGGACTCCCTGGAGTGTCTCATATGTTCATATTTCAGCCTCCTTTATGTCTGCATTTTATGCATTCCTCCTCCCAAAATTCTGAACTCCCTCTTCTCACTCTTCCCTGCTTTTAGAGAGATTTTTTCAGGCATTAAGAGGCTTCAGATGAAACACAAAGAGCCAAATTCTCTATTGCCATATAATTTTTGCAGTCACTTCCACTACTGAAAAGCAAAATAAAAGTCACTAAGGACATTACTGATTTATACACACTTTCTGATTACTAATGGAGACCAAAAATTCTATTCAGCTGCGTGTTCTGAGTGATTCTCCTGATTTGGTCACACATATTGAAGGTGAAGAAGCAGCAGGAAATACATGTTCTAACAGCTTTGATGATTATCAGATGACCTCCCAGTCCTACACTGCAGAAGGGAAGTCTGACAAAGCAGGAACATCTGGATATAACCAGAGCGGTTTGTGCATAATGACTGAACAAGCTCATTTACCATCTAATTGTTTCCAAGCAGTTCTTAATGCTGTGTCAAGAGCAAAGACAGAGCACTCTACATATTTAATAAGTGACTTACAGCCCCACTATCAGGAGTCACCCAAAGGTAGGAGAAGCAGTGCTACTGTCTGAGCTTCCAGCCAAGCAGGAAACACCTCCAGAGAACTTTCTGCAGTGGGGTGGTTGCATAAGGAGCTTGAAAATAGAGACCAGCAAACTGAGGCCCGATGAAAGACGGAGAAATTACATTTTTAAGAACAGGTCATTATTCACTAAACTCCTGAGTGTGTTTTCCTGAAGGAGGGTTCGGCTCATGCCATGAACAGTGGTGGAAGTGGCTGCCCAGTGCAGCTGAGCAGTTATAGCTGAATGGAGGTCAGGATGGGAGTTCATAAAAATGGAGAGTGACTTTTTATATAGGCAGACAGGACAGGGTTTTAAATGGGACATGGTTTTAAGGTAAAAGAGGGGGGACTTAGACTAGATGTTCAGAAGGGTGGGCAGGCCCTGGCACAGGTTCCCAGAGCAGCTGTGGCTGTCCCTGGATCCCTGGAAATGCCCAAGGCCAGGCTGGACAGGGCTGGGAGCAGCCTGGGACAGGGGAAGGTGTCCCTGCTCAGGGAAAAGAGGTGAAATGAGCTGATCTTTAGAGCCCCTTCCAATCCAACCCATTCTGTGATTCTACAGGGGAGGGATGGATGGATGGATGGATGGATGGATGGATGGATGGATGGATGGATGGATGGATGGATGGATGGATGGATGGATGGATGGATGGATGGACTGATAAACTGTTGATCCTGTAGCAAATACCTCACACTAGCTAAAATCAGCAACAATTCAACAAACTGGCAGCTAACACGCTGCAAAGAAAGGAGGGGGGGGAAAAAAAACCAAAACAAAACAGCCAGCCACATTTTATTGCCACTTGAATGTCAGCTGGCATACTCTGCCTTGGGAAAATGTTCCCTAATTATACAGCCAGCCTTCCAAACACACTCTTCAACTCTCCCACATGTGGCATTTGCAGTTGCAGTAATAACACAGCAGCCAGCCAAGAAGCAGAGCCTAAGCACACCTCTGACCTGCAAGTGACCCTCTAATTAGTGGATGCACGAGGTTAACGAAGGGAGCGCTCCTCACTGCAAGGCGTGCTAGCAGCGTGCACTCCAACCTCAGTAAACTGGGAAATCTATGCCAGCAGGTGTTTACACATTCATTAATGGCATTGGCAAAACAAAACGCAGCAGAAAAGCCCTTCCCTGGTAATATTTTGCTCGGAGTAAAATGAGAGGTCTCGGGGTTTGTTTTTTTTTTTTTTTTCTTCTCACTGCAATTACTGCAGAGGCAGAATCGCAACAATGGAATTAGGTGTTGTCTTTGGAAGCTGCTGGCAAGCAATTCCCCAGTTGGCCCTGGATACTTCACCAGGGTTTGCCTACTGTCACTACCAAGTCACAAATCCCTCATTTTATTCCCTTTCTTGGTAGTAAAATGGTTCTGGATGCTTGAGATTTCAAGTGGATTAGCACTTCCAAAGAGCTGGAAGCATTTTGACTTGGATTAGGGGGATACATCTGGCCCAACAAAGGGGGAGAGAGTTGGACAGCCCCAAGGTCTGCACTGGGGCAAGCAGAACAGTGCTTGCAGAGCATCCCCCAGATCCAGGAGTCTGCATTTCCACTCTCCCTCTCTTCCCAGAGGCAGAATTATATCACAATAATCCAGAAAATCAGCACATCTGATTTCTCCCCAGTACTGGCTGGGCAGGGACAGCTCAGCCCCAGTCAAAGAGCTGTAACTCAAGCCACCAAGACAGAAGCTTCAGTGTAAATGGGGTGAGATTTTCCAGCTTGCTCCTATCAGGACAGAAAGGGGAGGCTGCTGCTGTCTCCAGTCAGATTTATCAAAGCAGCTCCCAGCTCTGTACTTGTAGCAAATCAATAGCAGGGTTATTACTACAAACTGCTGATCCCAGTTTCCATCAAACAATGACACGGGCATGTCCCAAAACGTACTCAATCCTCAGTGAAACCTCCAAAGGCATGATCTAGAGCTGACAGGAAATATAACAGGTGAAAATTGCAGAGAAACTGATGTGAGCAGAGGCATCCCAGGACTGTGCAATCATAGCAGCACACATGGTGGAGGGATGGAGCAGCAGCAGCTTGTTATTAGCAAAAGGGAGTTTGTTATTAACAAAAAGGGAAACAGCTATTTTTGTCAAAAGAGTAATTTTGGTGGGAAAGTAATTTTTTCACAGAACACCAGAAATCTGGAAGCTATTTTTAACTCTTCTTTTTAAGGAAGAATAACGTAAATACTTCCAGCCTCGACCATCACAACCCCAGTGGGCTCCAAGGACCTCTCATTTGAGAAAGGGAGTATCAGCTCCGTTTACAAAACTGATCATCTTAAGTTCTGTTAATTTTATTTTTTTTCCTACAGAAATGAGACATTTCTTGAGCAGCCCATCACTCCCAGAACTGCGTTGGTGCTGCTGCAGTGACACAGCCCAGCAAGGGACCAGTGCCAAGTGTCCTGGCTAAAACCTGCATCCTCCATCCCTCCTGCAGCAAAACCACGGAGGAGCCAGAGAGGAGGATTTTACACTTCAGAATCCTCTCTTCTTTGAACAACACTGACTTCTTAGGAGAGAGAAAAAGGAAAGTCTGATTTTCCTGGCAAATCCATGAGCTCTGTCCAAGAAGTTGATCTCTGCGGGGCTGCCAGTGTAAGGAGAGGCTTCCTGTACTGCTCCTGCTTTGAGGCAGGTGAGCAGCAGAGCACTACCCTTCAGAGAGGCATTTTCCAGCTGCATTTGGGAGCCAGGATTCCCTTTCATCCTTATTCTGAGGTGGGATTTTCACCAAAGCTGGTGCCCCTGAGTTAGGGGAAGCAGCCCCACAACCAAGCTCGCTTCTGGAGAGGGGCTCCACAGCCCAGCTGAGAAAAGCCAAACAAAGGCAACAGGGGCAGTTTGTGCAACAGCAAAGAAAAGAACGAGCAGCCAGAGGAGGCTGAGAAATCAGAGCAGGTTTGGAAAGAGGAGAGACAGGCACCGGGGGTCAGGGCAGAGATAACCCGGAGCAGTTTGCCACTCTCCTGATTTCAAACAGGGATAGAGAAGCTGAGAGGTTTTCCCAGGAGAGGCTGGAGTTGAGTTGCCAGCGAGTGTGGGTTATTGACTCCACTCCAGCCGAGCAGGCTCAGAGCAGCCTCTAGAGGAAAAAAAACCCAAATAGA